>BQKN01062809.1:83096-99556 GCA_022839385.1 Asparagus kiusianus | reverse complement strand
ATAATACCCGTCATATCGTGTAGATCCGACCGGATCGAGATCACGCGGTGGTCCACGGCAAATAACCCCGGCGCAGGCAAAGAACCCACACAAAGCGAGTGACCGCAAAACAGGAGCTCGCGATTCGTTCGACATAAAAGGAAACAAATTGTAATCTTTCTTTTCTTATTTTTGATTTTCATTGTAACCGGATCTTATAAAAAGACCGGATCTTTGTAACGCATAAAGTTGTTAACTGAGATAGCAATGACATCAATGAAGAAAGACTCGATTTTTCCCGCGAACAATCCTCATAGGCGTTCTACAAAGCACTGAATGACCTGAAGGAATCGAAGGAATCCAGGACAGAAGCCATTCCAAAGTCCCGCTACACCGACTGAAGGTTGGGACAATTACATCCAAAGTATTCCAGACTCTTTTATAAAAGAGCGAGGCTGAAATACTTTGGAGGGGGTATCTGTAGGCGTATAAAATTGCCTATAGGTCCCACAATACAGCTCGACGACGCCAATTCAACAAACGGACCATCCAGCGACGTATCCAAGCACGACCGTTATCCCGCCAACGCCGAAGCCAAGCCATATGCAACGGAGCAGGTTAACGAGGCGACGAAGCCAACAAATCGCACCCAAGCAGTGGAATGTATCCACTCGCACGCGGAATCGAACCAACGTTTCGGGGAATCACCGAGTCATCTAAACAAGAGCGAACTCGGTGATATAACGATCGAATCAAGATCGGTTTCGGACTCGAACTCAGAAGTGGGTTTACTGCCAAATTAGGAATCGAATCAAAACGAATCGAATCCGAACAAGTCAACCACACAACCGAATCGAAGTCCAAATCAACAACGAATCGGAACCGGAAACACCGAAAAACCCAAAACGACGAAACGAACCAACACCCGGGGACTCGGCCGAAACCGAGCCAACCCGGGGTGGCTCGGCCCAAGCCGAGCCACCCCAGGGTGGCTCGGTGGCCGAGCCACCTAGGGGTGGCTAGGCTCAGAACTGTGCAAATGCATAGTTCTGAGTGCCTATAAATAGGCCTTGTGTTGGTTCATTTCAGAGGTTGGAAATTTTGGAGAGGAGGCGAAGCCCTGCTGGATTGGAGATTCAAAACTTAGAAAAGATTCAACCTTTGGAGGCTTGAAGACTTGTTCATCCGGATCTGGTGCTCGGCGATCGTCAACGCCAAATAAGGCAGGAGTTCGAGAGAATCGGATCTGAGATCTACACGATCATCCTCCGGATCTAAGCTTGGTTCTTAGATCCCGAGAAGAGTCTCGAATTCGCTTGGTCGATTTCGACACTTGGGCTACTATTTCCTTGGTGAATTAGTACCCCACCCGGCTATTATTTCCTTCGTGAAATAATACCCGTCATATCGTGTAGATCCGACCGGATCGAGATCGCGCGGTGGTCCACGGCAAATAACCCCGGCGCAGGCAAAGAACCCACACAAAGCGAGTGACCGCATAACAGGAGCTCGCGATTCGTTCGACATAAAAGGAAATAAAGTTGTAATTTTTCATTTCTTTTATTTGATTTTCGTTGTAATCGGATCTTATAAAAAGACCGGATCTTTGTAATCGATAAACAATTACCAAGTGTGTACAATGGAATCAGTAATGAAGAAAGCAACGAATTTTCCCGCGAACAGTCCCCAGACTGGAATTCTGGTGTCTTCTTCAATCGGTAAAAGACTAAACCGGCAACGCGTGTTAGGCGTTGACTTATCCCTTCTTAGGATTCGGGATAAAATTCCTAGGATGAATCCTAGATTGATAAATTCTTGGAAAAGGTTGGTGTGGGAAGGAAGAATTTTATATTCTATTTCCCGATCTTCTTTTAGGGTGAAGACGAACCCAAAAACAAGGAAGGAAGAATTTTATATTCTATTCCCAGTTGGAAAGGAGACTCGAGGTGGGATCTCCACCCCCAGAATCCGAACAGGTGAAACTAAGAGTGGGATCTCCACTCCAAGAATCGAAAAGATTCGGATAACCCTAACTGTCGGAAGGTTTGATTACCGAACTAAAGATAAATTTTTCGTTTATCAAAAGTGAATTGTGGTTTTGGTCCTGACTGTAGGAAGGTTTGACCAAGCGGGAGTTTGAGATGACCCTAACTGTAGGAAGATTTGATCACTCGATTTGAAAGTGGACCTCTCGTTCATTGGAGGAATCGAGAGGAGATTTTGGTTTTGGCCCTAACTGTTGGAAGGTTTGACAAAGTGGGGGGTTTGAGACGATCCTAACTGTAGGAAGGTTTGATCGCTCGATTTGTGGACCTCTCGTTCATTGAAGGAACCGAGAGGGGATTTTGGTTGTGGTCCTAACTGTAGGAAGGTTTGACCAAGTGGGAGGTTTGAGACGATCCTAACTGTAGGAAGGTTTGACCAAGTAAAAAGTGAGAGTGAGAGTACAAATCACTGTAGGAATGTTGATTCGTACAAATCACTCAAAGGGGGTTCTTGATGTTAAGTGACAAAGACTTAACAAAAAAAAAGGGCTTTGACAATTCGTCAATGATTGATAGATCAGAATTGTAAGCATTATATCCGGACTCTAACAATGAAAGTGTTGAGTGCACGAACATAACGGAAGTTTGAATATATTAAACAGGAAAGAATTTTGGTGGTCCCATCGTCAACTAATCTGATCGGTGGGGGATTCTGTGGTGGGAGACTATGAGTTGTCAAACACCAATGAGAGTTTTGTGAGGGAAGATTGATCCAGTGAAGTGATCGAATCTCATCTCAGCAAAAGAGTGTTCGAAAATCATAATAAGAGTTTAATGATCGGGTTATCCCTAAGAAAATTACATGTAACGTTCTTTCAGGAACTTCCCGTTACACGAATTATCCACCCCCAGCTTTTCTTGCGAAACTGGGTTTATCATCGTATCGGTTGCATGGTCGGGTTATCCTTAAGAATACCACGCATGGCACTCTCCAGGAACTTCCCAAGGAAGAAAGGAAATAGTTTAGACTCATATACCTATTGGAGTATCAGGGAGCAGTTTAACCTCTTATACCGTTCGGAGGATTGAGAAGCAGTTTATACTCATATACTCTTCGGAGTCTTGAGAAACAGTTTATACTCGTATACTCTTTGGAGTTATGCCGTTCTTGACTGGCTTACCCTAGCGTTATGACGCCGGCTTCCACCAAGGTCTGGATGCTATTCTTGAGAGTAAAGCAATCCTTAGTGGGATGAAGGATCCTCCTATGGTACGCGCAGTACTTCGGATCCGCAGTATTTTTGGCTTCCTCCTGATTCGTGATCGGTGGCAGCTTGATCTTGTTATTTACAAGGAGGGATTTGAAGATGGCTGTAATATCTTCATCCTTGAAAGAATACTCTCTTTGGAGTTTCGGACCCGAGTTCTTTTGTTGTCTCCGGGGCTGCTGTTGTGACGTTTGATTAACATCCACAGCCGTTGCAGGTGTCTTACCCTTACCACGGGAGGCAAAGTTCGAGTTTGGAGGATTAGTCGTCGATTGACTCCTCTCGGCCTTCTTCCTTCGGAGGAAGCGTTCGGCTTGCTCACCGCGCACCTTCAAGTCTTTCCAAGTGTTGGACGGTGCTGTCCCCATTGCTTCCAACACATCCAACGAAAGATTGTTGTGGCAGGTCTGGAGAATAAATTCCTCAGTGATCGGATCCCGGCAGTTCAACGCTTTGTTTCGGAACCTCTTGACGAAGGTATCGACCAATTCCCCGTCCTTTTGTTTCTCGTCGAGCAACGTTCCGATGGATATCTCGGTGTCGTCGTCGAAGAAGTTAGCGAGGAACTTTATCTCCATATCGTCCCAGCTGTTCACGCTTCCTGGCTTGAGGCGGCGATACCAATCGAAAGCGGCTCCGCGAAGAGTGCCCACGAATGACCGCACCATCAGAGGCTCGTTGCCGGAGATAATACCCAGGTGTGATTTGAAATAAATCAAATACTGAGTGGGGGAACCTTTCCCATCGAACGGCGTGAAGTTGATCAGATTAAACTTCGTCGGATAGGGGATTGATTCCCACTCTCTTGGGTATGGACATGGTATGCCGGACCTCTTTACTTCTTGAGCACTCATCAACGCGTTGATTTTGCTCTCCAAGTCCTTCATCTTTGTAGGCGTACAAAACTGCCTATAGGTCCCTTAACATAGCTCGACGACGCCGATTCAACAAACGGACCATCGGGCGATGTATCTGTAGGCGTATAAAATTGCCTATAGGTCCCTTAGCACAGCTCGACACGGTGATTCGACAAATCAACGAACCATCGAGTGACGAGGCAACGAGGTCAACAAATTGCACGCGATCAACAGAATGCATTCGCGTGCGGAATCAATCCAACGGTTCGGGGAGTCAATGAGTCGTCCAACCATAGAAAGGATTCGAACTCAAATACCAAGGCGGATTTACTGCCAAATCTGGAATCAAGTCAACGAATCGTTTCCAGACCAATCAACCACACAACCGAATCAAAGTCCAAGTCAACAATGAAACAAATCACGAACGAAATGACGGAAGACGGCGAACACAACACCCGGGGGACTCGGCCGAAGCCGAGCCACCCCAGGGTGGCTCGGTGGCCGAGCCACCCATGGGTGGCTAGGCCCAGTTCCGTGCCCAAGGCACAGTTTCGAGTGCCTATAAATAGGGGGCTTGGTTGTTCATTTCGGAGGTTGGATTTTGGAGGGTCGAAGCTCTGCCGGATTGGAATCTCAGATCTAAAAAAGATTGGAGCTTTAGAAGATTGAAGACTTGGACTTTGAGATCCGGTGCTCGGCGATCATCCACGCCAAATAAGGCAAGAGTTCGAGAGGGATCGGATCTGAGATCTACACGATCATCCTCCGGATCTAAGCTTGGTTCTTAGATCCCGAGAAGAGTCTCGAATTCGCTTGGACGATTTCGACACTTGGGCTACTATTTCCTTGGTGAATTAGTACCCCCCGGCTATTATTTCCTTAGTGAGATAATACCCGTCATATCGTGTAGATCCGACCGGATCAAGATCACGCGGTGGTCCACGGATTAACCCTGACGCAGGTAAAGAACCCACACAAGAGAGTGACCGCAAAACAGGAGCTCGTGATTCGTTCGACAAACAAGGAAAGAAAGTTGTAATCTTTTTCATTTCTTTTTGATTTTTCATTGTAACCGGATCTTATAAAAAGACCGGATTTCTGTAATCGATAAACTATTATGAAAGTGTACAATGGAATCAATGAAGAAGAACACAGTTTTTCCCGCGAACAATCTGGCGACCACAGTGGGAGCCACCGATCTCGCTACCGAGATCGGAGCGTCGCAGCTGCGGATCTTGATCCCGGTCGTGGAGGAGGTCGAGTACGAGTTCGACCAACAGAAGTTCGAGGAGTACGTGTCCTCATCCGGATCAACCTCCCCCCGCAAGTCCAAGAAGTTCTCCTCCAGGAGAAAGACTCGTTGGTACGAAGATGTTGAAAACACCAACGAAGATCTCGCCCCGCTGGATGCCGAAGCTGCATTGGGTGAGGTCTCTCTAACTTCCAACCAGGTCAGATCCGCTATGGCCAAATCCTCCGTTGCCGAGGGCGTAGTGACTCTCTCGAAGAGAGCCCGCCAAAGGCAACGTCAACGCCTCGCGAAACAATTCGCAAAGGCAATGGAGTCTGTTGACGGAGTTCGCTACAAGGCGGAGCTGAAAAACAGAAGAGGCAAACAGCCTCAACAACCGATGAGTGACAGCTCTTCCAAGCCGCCAATCAACGAATGGGTCCGCGTTAAACGGAACCGCTCGACATTGGAAGAGCGCATTCACAAGCGCCGCGCGATGTCAGCGTAAGCACGGGCTCAAGTACAAGAAGCCCGTAGAAGGTTGCAGAAGGAGGTGGCTAAGAAACCGCCATCAACCCGCAAAGTTTGGAGACTAAAGTCTGAAGCGACGATTCAGACTAAGGAACAACAACTGCGTCCTGCGAAAGTTCAACTTCCGGCGAATCAATCCAAACCGCCGATGACCTCCATAATTGCTCCGGGAGATTCCGCAGGACCATCCCGAAGAAGGAGGTCAGTTTTGGAACGCCTCGGTCCAATTCCCGATGAAAAAGGCAAGGCTCTAGTTCAAGAACGTTTGGGGCCAATGAAGAAGTCGCAAACGATTCAACATGCTGGGGGTCGCCGCAACCCTCAACACTTGGAGAAAATCGTGGCACCCAAGCGTACAACTTTGCGCATCGAAGTGCAAGAGCCCGCTGAAGATTCACGCCCACAAAGGCGCGTTTCGAGGTGCGTGACTCTGGAAACCCGAAGAAGGCGATTCGCCCCCAGAAGGAAACGTTGCCGTCCGATGACGATGACGTTATACCTGGGAAATCGTGCCAACACGCGATAGGTTGCTCCGACTTTTAGACGGACGAGCTGTACTATCATGCTGGGGGTACGAACAAAACCAGAAAAAGGAGTCCTCAAGGGCTAGAGACTCAATGCCCCTGTGCCAAGCTCATTCGGGCGGTACTGTCTGAGTGCAACTGCATCAAGGCAGTCCCCGAGAGAGTCTCGGTGTTCGAAAGGCTCAGCACTGAAACGCCAAAGCCAAGGCCTAGGCGTTTCCGACGAAGGAGAGCGGTGGTTGAAGATGGAGAATTTCCAAGGGTCACCTCTAATATGACCAATAAGGGGACATTGGCACGGGATGATCTCGAGTCGATTCTGAATGCATCCCGGCGTCTAACTCGTTTGCAGTCCGGAGCCATCGCACAAAGGACGTATGGTAGGGTTCGGACAAGACCACCTTCAGAAGATGAGGAATCGGATGCTTGCTCTGCGGTTGCGTCTGACAACACCGTATCCAGCGAAGGAGAACCCCGCGAGTCATTCATGATAAGCGCGGAACAAGTGGCCAAGATGCTCGAAGAGGCCATGGCTAAACAGCAAGAGAGCTTCAGACTCGAGATGCAGATGGCCATGCAGACCATGAGAGAGATGCATGAGCAACAAATCCAGGCATTGAGGAACCAACAAGGCGAACCAAGTCGTCATAACCAGAACAATCTGGAAGATGAGGACACAGGTGCAAATGAAACTCATGACGCCAATAACCCTCTCGTCAATGCAGGGGGTGGTAATGAGGATGCCAATGAAGATACAAGTGAAAACTTGAAGATCAAAAGCCTCGAGAGCAAAATCAATACGTTGATGTCCGCTCAAGAGGTGAAGAAAACGGGCATTCCTTGTCCATACCCAAGAGAGTGAGAATTAATCCCCTATCCGGCGAAGTTTAGTCTAATCAACTTCACGCCGTTCGATGGGAAGGGTTCCCCCACTCAGCATTTGATTTATTTCAAATCGCACCTGGGTGTTATCTCCGGCAATGAGCCTCAGATGGTGCGGTCATTCGTTGGCACTCTTCGCGGAGCCGCCTTCGATTGGTATCGCCGCCTCAAGCCAGGTAGCGTGAGTAGCTGGGACGATATGGAGACCAAATTCCTCGCTAACTTCTTCGACGACGACACCGAGATATCCATCGGAACGTTGCTCGACGAGAAACAAAAAGACAGGGAACCGGTCGAAACCTTCGTCAAGAGGTTCCGGAACAAAGCGTTAAATTGCCGGGATCCAATCACTGAAGAGTTCATCCTCCAAACTTGCCACAACAACCTCACATTGGATGTGTTGGAAGCAATAGGGACAACACCGTCCAATACTTGGAAAGACTTGAAGGTGCGTGGTGAATAAGCCGAACGCTTCCTCCGAAGGAAGAAGGCCGAGAGGAGTCAATCGACGACAAATCCTCCAAACTCGAACTTCGCCTCCCGTGGTAAGGGCAAGACACCCGCAACGACTATCGATGCTAACCAAACATCGCAACAGCAGTCCCGGAGGCAGCAAAAGACTTCGGATCAGAGGCCTCAAAAAGAGTACTCCTTCAAGGACGAAGATGTTCCAGCCATCTTCAAATCCCTCCTTGACAATAACAAGATCAAGTTCCCACCGATCACGAATCAGGAGGAAGCTGACGATATTGCGGATCTGAAGTATTGCGCATACCACCGGAGGATCCTTCACCCAACCAAGGCGTGCTTTACACTCAAAAATAGCATCCAGACATTGGTTGAAGCCGGCGTCATAACGCTAGAGTGAGCCAGTTAAAAACGGCAAGACTCCGACCGGTATAAGAGTATAAACTGCTCCCAGACACTCCAACAGGTATATGAGTCTAAACTGTTTCCTTTCTTCCACGGGAAGTTCCTGGAGAGTGCCATGCGTGGTATTCTTAAGGATAACCCGATCATGCAGCTGATTCAATGATACACCCAGTTTTGTAAAGAAAGCTGGGGGTGGGTAATTCATGTAACGGGAAGTTCCCGGAAGAATGTTAAATGTAATATTCTTAGGGATAACCCGGTCATGATGAATAAAGTGATAAACACTAAACTCCTAATTTCCGAACACTCTTTTGCTGAGATGAAGTCCGATCACTTCATTGGATCAATTTTCCCTCACAAAACTCTCATTGGTGTTTGACGACTCAAAGTCTCCACCACAGAATCCCCCACCGATCAAACCAATTGACGGTGGGACCACCAAAATTCTTTCCTCCGCTATGTTCGTGCACTCAACACTTTCATTGTTAGAGTCCGAATATAATGCTTAGAATTCTGATCTATCAATCATTGACGTATTGTCAAAACCCCTTTTTGTTAAGTCTTTATCACTTAACATCAAGAACCCCCTTTGGGTGATTTGTACGAATCAACATTCTTACAGTGATTTGTACTCTTACTCTCCTTGGTCAAACCTTCCTACAGTTAGGGCCAAAACCAAAATCCCCTCTCGATTCCTTCAATGAACGAGAGGCCCACAAATCAAGCGATCAAACCTTCTTACAGTTAGGATCGTTTTAAACCCCCCACTTGGTCAAACCTTCCTACAGTTAGGACCACAACCAAAATCCCCTCTCGATTCCTCCAATGAACGAGAGGTCCACTTTCAAATCGAGTGATCAAACCTTCCTACAGTTAGGATCACCTCAAACTCCCTCTTGGTCAAACCTTCCTACAGTTAGGACCAAAACCACAATTCACTCTCGATAAACGAGAAATTCCATCTTTAGTTCGATAATCAAACCTTCCGACAGTTAGGGTTATCCGAATCTTTTCGATTCTCGGAGTGGAGATCCCACTCTCAGTTTCACCTTTTCGGATTCTGGGGGTGGAGATCCCACCTCGAGTCTCCTTTCCTTTTTTGTTCGGGGAATAGAATATAAAATTCTTCCTTCCCCACACCAATCCTTTTTTCCAAGAATTAGGATTCATCCTAGGAAGTTTATCCCGAATCCTAAGCAGGGATAAGTCTGCGCCTAACACGCGCTGCCGGTTTAGTCTTTCTCCGTAGAAAAAGACACCAGAGTTCGATTCTGGGGTATTTTATCCTGAAACCTAAGAAAGGATAAGTCCGCGCCTAACACGCGCTGCCGGTTAGTTCTTAACTATTAAAAAGAACACTTGCCCACATATTCAACATTGTGGCAGGTTGTTATTAATAACACCAAAATCCATGCTTCACACGCATGGGGAATTTTATCCTGAATCCTAAGAAAGGATATGTCGACGCCTAATACGCGTCGCCGGTTTAGTCTTTCGCCGATTGAAAAAGACACCAGGGTCTAAACCTGGGGAATCTTATCCCGAAGCCTAAAAAGGGATAAGCCAACGTCTAATACACGTTGCTGGGTAGCCTATTCCCATAACAATGGCGAAGTCTACATATTCAAAGTTGTAGCACAAAGTCTCAGAGAATTCAATCTCTGAGCACAACGTTACATGCGAACGGATTTAAATAATTCGCATGCTAGCCCGACTCAAACGGTAGTTGGTAAAGGCTAATCAAATCCGTTGAGGGCTGAGGGTTAGCCAAAAATCCTAAAGTCAACGCCTAACACGCGTCACCGGGTAACCTATTCCCGTAACAAATGGTAAAGTCTATGTATTCAACATCATAGCACAAAGCCTAAGGGAGTTCATTCCTTTAACACAACGTCACATGCGGAACGAATTTAAACAATCCGCATGTAAGCCCGATTCAAACGGTAATCGGTAAGAGCACGTCAAATCCGTTGAAGGCTGAGGATTTGCCAAAAATCCTAAGTCAACGTCTCATACACGTTGCAATTTAGTCTTTTCACAGGAGAAAGACGAAGTCTACGTATTCAATATCGTAGCACTAAAAGGGTTAACTCTTTTAGCTTAACGTCACATGCGGAACGGACTTAAACAATCCGCATGCTAGCCCGACTCAAACGGTAGTCGGTAAAGGCTAATCAAATCCGTTGATGGCTGAGAATTTGCCAAAAATTCTATAAGTATGAGTCATTGACGCATCAATTCTATGGATTGGTCTCGTGACTCGAGTATCTGCCACGCTCCAATACCTTAAGAGCTTAAACTGTGTATACTCCAGCAGACGTACGAGTATAAACTGTGTCAGACGTCGAACAAATACGTCGCAATGAAGCCTGGACGCCGGACAACGCGTCACAAAGAAACTCAAACTCCGGACAACGCCGTCAATCGATGATCAGTTCTATGTTGAAGCAACCAACTCGAGCTAAAAAAGTCAAGAAATCAAGAATCGACTTCAAGTTCAAATTCCAACAACGGTCAGACAATAAATGCAGCACCGGAACCCTTACAGACGTTCGACAAAGCACTGAATAGCCTGAAGGAATTGAAGGAATCCAGAACAGAAGTCATTCCAAAGTCCCGCTACGCCGACTGAAGGTTGGGACAATCACATCCAAAGTATTCCAGACTCTTCTATAAAAGAACGAGACTGAAATACTTTGGAGGGGGTATCTGTAGGCGTATAAAATTACCTATAGGTCCCTTAGTACAGCTCGACACGGTGATTCGACAAATCAACGAACCATCGAGTGACGAGGCAACGAGGTCAACAAATTGCACGCGATTAACAGAATGCATTCGCGTGCGGAATCAATCCAACGGTTCGGGGAGTCAATGAGTCGTCCAACCATAGAAAGGATTCGAACTCAAATACCAAGGCGGATTTACTGCCAAATCTGGAATCAAGTCAACGAATCGTTTCCAGACCAATCAACCACACAACCGAATCAAAGTCCAAGTCAACAGTGAAACGAATCACGAACGAAACGACGGAAGACGGCGAACACAACACCCGGGGGACTCGGCCGAAGCCGAGCCACCCCAGGGTGGCTCGGTCCAAGCCGAGCCACCCTGAGGTGGCTCGGCCCAGGCCGAGCCACCCATGGGTGGCTAGGCCCAGTTCCGTGCCCAAGGCACAGTTTCGAGTGCCTATAAATAAGGGGCTTGGTTGTTCATTTCAGAGGTTGGATTTTGGAGGGTCGAAGCTCTGCCGGATTGGAATCTCAGATCGAAAAAAGATTGGAGCTTTAGAAGATTGAAGACTTGGACTTTGAGATCCGGTGCTCGGCGATCATCCATGCCAAATAAGGCAAGAGTTCGAGAGGGATCGGATCTGAGATCTACACGATCATCCTCCGGATCTAAGCTTGATTCTTAGATCCCGAGAAGAGTCTCGAATTCGCTTGGACGATTTCGACACTTGGGCTACTATTTCCTTGGTGAATTAGTACCCCCCCGGGCTATTATTTCCTTGGTGAGATAATACCCGTCATATCGTGTAGATCCGACCGGATCAAGATCACGCGGTGGTCCACAAATTAACCCCGGCGCAGGCAAAGAACCCACACAAGCGAGTGACCGCAAAACAGGAGCTCGCGATTCGTTCGACAAACAAGGAAAGAAAGTTGTAATCTTTTTCATTTCTTTTTGATTTTTCATTGTAACCGGATCTTATAAAAAGACCGGATTTCTGTAATCGATAAACTATTACGAAAGTGTACAATGGAATCAATGAAGAAGAACACAGTTTTTCCCGCGAACAGTATCCAAACAAGACTGTTAGCCCACAACGCCGAAGCCAAGTGACACGCGATGAAGCGGACTAACGAAGTCACGAAGCTGACAAACCGCACGCAAACAATGTCACTCACGTGCGGAACCGAACCAACGGTTCGAAGAGTTAACGAGTCATCCAATCAAGAGAGGACTCGGATGAATCACGATCGAATCAAGATCGTTTCAGACTCAAACTCAGAAGGGGAGTTACCGCCAAATCTGGAATCAAGTCAACGAATCTTTTCCAGATCAATCAACAGAATCACAGACAGAACCGGAACCGAAAACAATGGAAACAACGAAAAATGACGAAACGGACAAACACCCGGGGGACTCGGCCGAAACCGAGCCACCCTGAGGTGGCTCGGTGGCCGAGCCACCCCAGGGTGGCTCGGCCAAGGCCGAGCCACCCATGGGTGGCTAGGCTCAGAACTGTGCGCGGGCACAGTTCTGAGTGCCTATAAATAGGCCTTCTGTTCATTTGTTCAAAAGGGTTGGATTTTGGAGGAGGCGAAACCCTGCTGGATTGGAGACTCAGATCTAAAAAAGATCAGAACTTTAAGACTTTGAAGACTTGCTCATCCAGATCTGGTGCTCGGCGATCATCAACGTCAAATAAGGCAGGTGTTCGAGAGGAACCGGATCTCAGATCTCAGATCTACGTAGGTACACTCCGGATCAAAGCTTGGTTCTTTGATCCCGAGATTCGAGCGGTTGTTTCCTTGGTGAAACAATCCCTCCGGCTATTATCTCCCTTGGTGGAATAATACCCGTTATACTGCGTAGATCCGACCGGATCTAGATCTCACGGTGTTCCACGGCAAACAACCCCGGCGCAGGCAAACAACCCACAAAAGCGAGCGACCGCAAAACAGGAGCTCGCGATTTGTTCGACAAACAAGGAAACAAAGTTGTAATTTTCATTTCTTTTTATTTGATTTTCGTTGTAACCGGATCTTATAAAAAGACCGGATCTTTGTAATCGATAAACTATTACCAAGAGTGTACAATGGAATCAATGATGAAGAAAACAACAATTTTTCCCGCGAACAATCTGGCGACCACAGTGGGAGCCACCGATCTCGCTGCCGAGATCGGAGCGTCGCAGCCGCGGATCTCAATCCCGGTCGTGGAGGAGGTCGAATACGAGTTCGACCAACAGAAGTTCGAGGAGTACTTGTCGTCCTCGTCCGGATCAACCTCCCCCCGCAAGTCCAAGAAGTTCTCCTCCAGGAGAAAGCCTCGTTGGTACGAAGATGTTGAAAACACCAACGAAGATCTCGCCCCACTGGATGCCGAAGTCGCATTGGGTGAGATCCCTCCAATTTCCAACCAGGTCAAGCCGATTCCTGCCAATTCCTCCGTCACCAAAGGTGCGGTGACTCTCTCAAAGAGAGCCCGCCAAAGGCGACGTCAACGCTTGGCCCGAGAATTCGCGAAGGCAATGGAATCCACGGATGGAATCCGCCATAACGCGAGTCCGAAGAACAAGAGAGGCAAACAGCCTCAACAATCGATGAATGGCAACTTCTCCAAGCCGCCGACAAACGAATGGATCCGCGTCAAACGGAACCGATCAACGCTGGAGGAGCGCATTCACAAGCGCCGCGCACTCTCAGCGCAAGCACGTGCTCAAGTCCAAGAAGCCCGTAGAAGGTTGCAGAAGGAGATGGCCAAGAAGCCGCCACCAACCCGCCAAATATGGAAGCCGAAGTCTGAAACCGCAACTCAGGCTAAGGAACAATCAATACAGCCTTCAAAACGAGTTCAACCTCCCGAACCATCCCGGAGAAGGAGGTCAATCTTGGAGCGCCTCGGTCCAATTCCCGAAGAGCGCAGCAAAATTCATGAACGCTTGGGCCCGATGAAGAAGCCCCGAAAGACTCAACATGCTGGGGGTCACTGTCACTTTCAGCATGACAAGGAGTTCCAAGCAGCGGCGCATGCCAATTTGTGTATTGAAGTCCAGGAGCCCGCTGAGAATTCACGCCCACAAAGGCATGTTTCGAGGCGTGTGACTCTCAAAAGCCCAAAGAAGGCGATTCGCCCCCAGAAGGAAACGTTGTCGTCCGATGACGATGACGTTATACCTGGGAAATCGTACCAACACACAATAGGTTGCTCCGACTTTCAAACGGACGAGCTGTACTATCGTGTTGGGGGTACGAGGAAAACTAAGAAAAGGAGTCCTCAAAGACTAGAGACTCAATGCCCCTGTGCCAAGCTCATTCGGGCGGTACTGTCTGAATACAACTGTATCAAAGCAGTCCCCGAGAGAGTCTCGGTGTTCGAAAGGCTCAGCACAGAAATGCCAAAGCCAAGGCCTAGGCATTTCCGACGAAGGAGAGCGGTGGTTGAAGACGGAGAATTTCCGAGGGTCACCGCTAATATGACCAGCAAAAGGACATCGACACGGGATGATCTCGAGTCGATTCTGAAAGCATCCCGGCGTCTAACCCGTCTGCAGTCCGGAGCCATCGCACGAGGAACTTATGGTAGGGTTCGGATAAGACCACCTTCAGAGGATGAGGAATCGGATGCTTGCTCTGCGGTTGCGTCTGACAACACCGTATCCAGCGAAGGAGAACCCCGTGAGTCATTCATGATAAGCGCGGAACAAGTGGTCAAGATGCTCGAAGAAGCCATGGCCAAACAACAGGAGAGCTTCAGGCTCGAGATGCAGATGGCCATGCAGACTATGAGAGAGATGTATGAGCAACAAATCCAGGCATTGAGGAACCAACAAGGCGAACCAAGTCGTCATAACCAGAACAATCTGGAAGATGAGGACACAGGTGCAAATGAAACTCGTGACGCCAATGACACTCTCGTCAATGCAGGGGGTGGTAACGAGGATGCCAACGAAGATACAAGTGAAAACTTGAAGATCAAAAGCCTCGAGAGCAAAATCAATACATTGATGTCCGCTCAAGAGGTGAAGAAAACGGGCATTCCTTGTCCATACCCAAGAGAGTGGGAATCAATCCCCTATCCGGCAAAGTTTAGTCTAATCAACTTCACGCCGTTCGATGGGAAGGGTTCCCCCACTCAGCATTTGATTTATTTCAAATCGCACCTGGGTGTTATCTCCGGCAATGAGCCTCTGATGGTGCGGTCATTCGTTGGCACTCTTCGCGGAGCCGCCTTCGATTGGTATCGCCGCCTCAAGCCAGGAAGCGTGAATAGCTGGGATGACATGGAGACAAAATTCCTCGCTAACTTCTTCGACGACGACACCGAGATATCCATCGGAACGTTGCTCGACGAGAAACAAAAGGACGGGGAACCGGTCGAAACCTTCGTCAAGAGGTTCCGGAACAAAGCATTGAATTGCCGGGACCCGATCACCGAGGAGTTCATTCTCCAGACTTGCCACAACAACCTCGCATTGGACGTGTTGGAAGCAATGGGGACGGCACCGTCCAATACTTGGAAAGACTTGAAGGTCCGAGGGGAACAAGCCGAACGCTTCCTCCGAAGGAAGAAGGCCGAGAGGAGTCAATCGACGACAAATCCTCCGAACTCGAACTTCGCCTCCCGTGGTAAGGGCAAGACACCCGCAACGACTGTCGATGCTAATCAAACATCGCAACAGCAGTCCCGGAGGCAGCAAAAGACTTCGGATCAGAGGCCTCAAAAAGAGTACTCCTTCAAGGACGAAGATGTTCCAGCCATCTTCAAATCCCTCCTTGACAATAATAAGATCAAGCTCCCACCGATCACGAATCAGGAGGAAGCTGATGATATTGCGGATCCGAAGTACTGCGCATACCACAGGAGGATCCTTCACCCAACCAAGGCATGCTTTACACTCAAGAATAGCATCCAAACCTTGGTCGAAGCAGGTGTCATAACGCTAGAGTGAGCCAGTTGAAAACGGCACAACTCCGACCGGTATAAGAGTATAAACTGCTTCCTAAAACTCCGACCGGTATAAGAGTATAAACTGCTTCCTGACACTCCGAAGAGTATACGAGTATAAACTACTTCTCAATCCTCCGACCAGTATAAGAGGTTAAACTGCTCCCTGATACTCCAATAGGTGTATGAGTCTAAACTATTTCCTTTCTTCCACAGGAAGTTCCTGGAGAGTGCCATGAGTGGTATTCTTAAGGATAACCCGATCGTGCAGCTGATATAATGATACACCCAGTTTTGCAAAGAAAGCTGGGGGTGGATAATTCATGTAACGGGAAGTTCCCGGAAGAATGTTAAATGTAATATTCTTAGGGATAACCCTGTCATGATGAATAAAGTGATTAAACGCTAAACTCCTAATTTCCGAACACTCTTTTGCTGAGATGAAATCCGATCACTTTATTGGATCAATTTTCCCTCACAAAACTCTCATTGACGAATTGTCAAAACCCCTTTGTGTTAAGTCTTTATCACTTAACATCAAGATCCCCTTTTGAGTGATCTGTACGAATCAACACTCCTATAGTAATTTGTATTCTCACTCTCCTTTTTCACTTGGTCAAACCTTCCTACAGTTAGGACCAAAACCAAAATCCCCT
>BQKN01062809.1:67121-83086 GCA_022839385.1 Asparagus kiusianus | reverse complement strand
TCCTACAGTTAGGACCAAAACCAAAATCCCCTCTCGATTCCTTCAATAAACGAGAGGCCCACAAATCGAGCGATCAAACCTTCTTACAGTTAGGATCGTTTTAAACCCACCATTTGGTCAAACCTTTCTACAGTTAGGACCACAACCAAAATCCCCTCTCGATTCCTCCAATGAACGAGAGGTCCACTTTCAAATCAAGTGATCAAACCTTCCTACAGTTAGGGTCATCTCAAACTCTCGCTTGGTCAAACCTTCTTATAGTTAGGACCAAAACCACAATTCACTCTCGATAAACGAGAAATTCCATCTCTAGTTCGATAATCAAACCTTCCGACAGTTAGGGTTATCCGAATCTTTTCGATTCTCGGAGTGGAGATCCCACTTTTAGTTTCACATTTCCGGATTCTGGGGGTGGAGATCCCACCTCGAGTCTCCTTTCCTTCTTTGTTCGGGGAATAGAATATAAAATTCTTCCTTCCCCACACCAATCCTTTCTTCCAAGAATTTAGGAATCATCCTAAGAAGCTTATCCCGAATCCTAAGCAGGGATAAGTCTGCGCCTAACACGCGCTGCCGGTTTAGTCTTTCTCCGTAGAAAAAGACGCCAGAGTTCAATTCTGGGGTATTTTATCCTGAAACCTAAGCAAGGATAAGTCCGCGCCTAACACGCGCCGCCGGTTAGTTCTTAACCGTTGAAAAGAACACTCGTCCACATATTCAACATTGTGGCAGGTTGTTATTAATAACACCAAAATCCATGTCTTACACGCATGGGGAATGTTATCCTGAATCCTAAGAAAGGATATGTCGACGCCTAACACGCGCCGCCGGTTAGTTCTTAACCGTTAAAAAGAACACTCGCCCACATATTCAACATTATGGCAGGTTGTTGTTAATAACACCAAAATCCATGCCTCACACGCATGGGGAATTTCATCCTGAATCCTAAGAAAGGATATGCCGACGCCTAACACGCGTCGCCGGTTTAGTCTTTCGCCGATTGAAAAAGACACCAGGGTCCAAACCTGGGGAATCTTATCCCGAAGCCTAAGAAGGGATAAGCCAACGTCTAATACACGTTGCTGGGTAGCCGATTCTCATAACAATGGCAAAGTCTACATATTCGAAGTTGTAGCACAAAGTCTAAGGGAGTTCATTCCTTTAGCACAACATCACATGCGGAACGGACTAAAACAATCCGCATGCAAGCCCGACTCAAACGGTAGTCGGTAAGAGCATCTCAAATCTGTTGAAGGCTGGGGGTTAGCCAAAAACCCTAAAGTCAACGCCTAACACGCGTCGCCGGGTAACCTATTCCCGTAACAAATGGTAAAGTCTATGTATTCAACATCATAGCACAAAAGTCTAAAGGAGTTCATTCCTTTAGCACAACGTCACATGCGGAACGGATTTAAACAATCCGCATGTAAGCCTGATTCAAACGGTAATCGGTAAGAGCACGTCAAATCCGTTGAAGGCTGAGGATTTGCCAAAAATCCTAAGTCAACGTCTCATACACGTTGCTGTTTAGTCTTTTCACAGGAGAAAGACGAAGTCTACGTATTCAATATCGTAGCACTAAAAGGGTTAACTCTTTTAGCATAACGTTACATGCGGAACGGATTTAGACAATCCGCATGCTAGCCCGACTCAAACGGTAGTCGGTAAAGGCTCATCAAATCCGTTGATGGCTAAGAATTTGCCAAAAATTCTATAAGTACGAGTCATTGACGCATCAATTCTATGGATTGGTCTCATGACTCAAATATCTGCCACGCTCCAATACCTTAAGAGCTTAAACTGTGTATACTCCAGCAGACGTACGAGTATAAACTGTGTCAGACGTCGAACAATACGTCACAATGAAGCCTGGACGCCGGATAACGCGTCGCAATGAAGCTCAAACGCTGTCAATCGATGATCAGTTCTATGTTGAAGCAACCAACTCGAGCTAAAAAGTCAAGAAATCAAGAATCGACTTCAAGTTCAAAATTTCGACAGACGGTCAGACAATAAATGCAGCACCGGAACCTTTTCAAGCATTCGACAAAGCACCGAATAGCCTGAAGGAATTGAAGGAATCCAAAACAGAAGCCATTCCAAAGTCCCATTACACCGACTGAAGGTTGGGACAATCACATCCAAAGTATTCCAGACTCTTCTATAAAAGAACGGGACTGAAATACTTTGGAGGGGGTATCTGTAGGCGTACAAAACTGCCTATAGGTCCCTTAACATAGCTCGACGACGCCGATTCAACAAACGGACTATCGGGCGACGTATCCAAACAAGACTGTTAGCCCACAACGCCGAAGCCAAGTGACACACGACGAAGCGGACTAACGAAGTCACGAAGCTGACAAACCGCACGCAAACAATGTCACTCACGTGCGGAACCGAACCAACGGTTCGAAGAGTTAACGAGTCATCCAATCAAGAGAGGACTCGGATGAATCACGATCGAATCAAGATCGTTTCAGACTCAAACTCAGAAGGGGAGTTACCGCCAAATCTGGAATCAAGTCAACAAATCTTTTCCAGATCAATCAACCGAATCACGGACAGAACCGGAACCGAAAACAACGGAAACAACGGAAAACGACGAAACAAACAAACACCCGGGGGACTCGGCCGAAACCGAGCCACCCCAAGGTGGCTCGGCCCAAGCCGAGCCACCCTGAGGTGGTTCGACCAAAGCCGAGCCACCCCAGGGTGGCTCGGCCAAGGCCGAGCCACCCTGAGGTGGCTCGGACAAGGCCGAGCCACCCATGGGTGGCTAGGCTCAGAACTGTGCGCGGGCACAGTTCTGAGTGCCTATAAATAGGCCTTCTGTTCATTTGTTCAAAAGGGTTGGATTTTGGAGGAGGCGAAGCCCTGCTGGATTGGAGACTCAGATCTAAAAAAGATCAGAACTTTAAGACTTTGAAGACTTGCTCATCCAGATCTGGTGCTCGGCGATCATCAACGTCAAATAAGGCAGGTGCTCGAGAGGAACCGGATCTCAGATCTCAGATCTACGTAGGTACACTCCGGATCAAAGCTTGGTTCTTTGATCCCAAGATTCGAGCGGTTGTTTCCTTGGTGAAATAATCCCTCCGGCTATTATCTCCCTTGGTGGAATAATACCCGTTATACTGCGTAGATCCGACCGGATCTAGATCTCGCGGTGGTCTACGGCAAACAACCCCGGCGCAGGCAAACAACCCACAAAAGCGAGCGACCGTAAAACAGGAGCTCGCGATTTGTTCGACAAACAAGGAAACAAAGTTGTAATTTTCATTTCTTTTTATTTGATTTTCGTTGTAACCGGATCTTATAAAAAGACCGGATCTTTGTAATCGATAAACTATTACCAAGAGTGTACAATGGAATCAATGATGAAGAAAACAACAATTTTTCCCGCGAATAATCTTCTTGTCTTCATTTGCCTCGGTCTTCGAGTGGCTTCGGGGAGAGGTAACGTGGTCCTCCTTCGCATTATCATCCACGTGACTGCTTCCGTTGCCGTTGTTGACAGGAGGGATATTGACATTATCCCCTTCCCGTTCATTCTTATCTTGATTCGGATTATTGCATCGACTGGGCTCTCCTTGGTGAACTATCAGCGCCGCAATTTGCTGATCATGCATCTCTCTCATTCGTTGCATGGCCATCTCCATCTCGAACTTGAAGCTCTCCTTCTGCTTAGCCAAGGCCTCTTCAAGTATTTTAGTTACCTGTTCGGCACTGATCATAAGCGATTCATAAGGCTGCCCCGCACTAGACGCCGTGTCATCGGACGCTATAGCCGAGCAAGAATCTGAATCAGCATCGGACTCCTCTTCTTCTAAAGAAAGTCCCTTTTGTATCCTTCGGTAATCCTTCCGGCTATTGGTTCCTGGCCGCAACCGTGTCATACGTCGGGATACTTCGGCAAGCTGATCTAGATTGAAGTATCGTGTTGATTTCCCTCTGCCAGCCATATTAGCCGACACTCTTAGGTATTCGTCTTCTTGGTGGACGAACTTCTTCTTGCGGAATTGCCGTGGCTGGGAAATTCTTGCGAACACCGAGACTCTCCTTGGGGTTTGAGCACAGCAGCATTCTGATAGCACCACCTTGATTATGTTGGCGCACGGGCAGCGAGACTCCATGTCCTGCACATATCTCTTCCGAGATTTTTCCATACCCCCAGCTCTATAGTATAACTCACCAGTTTGATAACTGGAGCAACCCATAGAGCGTTGGCATGTGTTCCCCGGTATAACACCATCATCATCAGATGAGTGTGCTTCCCTTTGGGGATGCGACGCTTTGTTAGTGTTTTCAAAAGTCGCTCGTTCAAGTTTACGCTTTTGTGAGCATAAAAACTTGACGGGCGCTTGCACTTCGACCCGCAATCCAAGGCGGTCGGTAATAGGGACTTTCCCTTTATCATTTTTTTTAGGGGGATTGGTACGACCCCCAGCCTGATTTGTAACTTGGGGACCTTTCAATGGTCCCAGTCGTTCCTTGATAGGTACTTTTCCTCGGTTCTCCGGTAAAGGACCGAGGCGACCTTTCAAAGGAACCCTGGATCTTGAAGGGTCCCTGTTCTTACCTGGCTCCGTTGAAGGCGCCGGAACAGGATAAACAACATCTGGTTTTGAAGAAATTTGGGCGATAACTCCACCCACTTTTGTCTAAGGCGCCGGTCTTGACTTTGGCACCCAAACCCATTTGTTTGTAGACGGCTTTTTGACCGCCTCTTCTTTCTGCATCTCCTCCGCTTTCTGTAGAAGGAGCCGGGCATGTGCGAGCAATGCTCGACGCTTCTTGATCCGCTCCTCGAGAGTGGAGCGCGTCCTCTTGACACGAACCCATTCATTTGTTTTTGTTTTGGAGGAGGAGTTGGTTGTTTGCCGTTGTTGTTCTTGGCGCTGCCTGGACTTTAGATCCTCATTGTAGCGGATCCCGTTCATCGATTCTGCGGCTTTGGCCATTTGTCATGCAAGGCGTTGACGACGTCTTTGGCGCGCCCTCTTCGACAAAACTGGAACACCTTCAGCAGTTACCTTTGTGGCGGAAGGGAGATCTGGATCTGCAGCCTCGACCACGCTGGACGACGCAGGGACGTTGCGTGGTGCGGGCGTAGCAGTGGCGACGGGATCTTGGATCTTCGAGCTGGAGATCCCGCGAGCATTTCTGGAAGATGGAGTCTTCCCGCGCCTGTTTGGAGAGGCGGATCTGGAGGAGGAGGAAGAGAGGTACTCTTCAAACTTTTGTTGATCAAACTCGTATTCGATCTCTTCATTCACCCGGATCTTGAAGGCCGGTTGCGTCACGACGATCTCGGCAGCGAGATCGGCGGCTCCCACTGTGGTCGCCAGCTTGTTTTCAGGAAAAGTTGCCTTCATCATTGATTTCATTAAACTTCAGTCGTTACAATGAACTCAAATAACAAAGAAATAAAAATTACAACTCTCTTGAAAATAAACACAAGTTCCGTTTATCGTCCCTTGCTTGCGTGGGTCTTTTGCCTGTGACGGGGATGTTGATATCCGTGGACCACCGGTTGATCAGATCCGTTTCGAAAAAAATCGGGCAGAGCTTCGTCGATCCGCGGAGGGATCTAGAAACTCAAAGCTCCTATCTCGGATAAAGCGAGATATTTTCTCTTCTTAGTATTACCGACGAGGGGTAACACTAAGGAAAAGAATGAGAGAGGGGAATGAAGATCTGATGAAGAAGTCTCCTTTGCTGCGGGGGCTCGATCACTCTTCGCTGCAGCAGGGCTTCGCCACTCTTCTCCAAAATTCCATATCTCCAAAAATGAGGCCCAAGGGTCCTATTTATAGGCAAGAGGGGACCCTAGGGGGTCTGGGCGTGTAACAACCTTGAGACACCCTAGGGTGTCTCGGCTTGGTGTCTCGGCTTGGCCGAGACACCCTTGGGACGAGACACCCCTGGGGTGTCTTGGTTTTGCCAAGACACCCCTAGGGTGTTTCAAGCTTGCCGAGACACCGCCGGGTGCCCCAGTTCAGTCCGAGACTCTCCGCTGTGTGTTTGCCGTTGATTCTTCGTCCCAACTCGGATTTGAGTGATTTCGAATGTGTTGGAATTCTGACGAAGAGCTCTGTCAGCCCTAATGGTTGTATTATCTGTAGGGCGAATGAGACACGAAGGGCGTTGCTCCTTTTGCAACTGTCGTGGGGTTCCCGATCAGTCCGTATTCCCGTTATTCTAAAATTCCGTCGGCTCACGTAGCTCGTCGATTCACTTCAGGCGCTCACCGACGTCAATCGAACTCCTGTGAACCGGGTAGTGACGTTCATCGTCATTCTTTAACACTGAGCTGTTCGTGGAGACCTATTGGCAATTTTCGATGCCTACAAACCTCTTATACCGGTCGGAGGATTGAGAAGCAGTTTATACTCATATACTCTTCGGAGTGATGCCGTTCTCAACTGGCTTACTCTAGCGTTATGACGCCGGCTTCAACCAAGGTCTAGATACTATTCTTTAAAGTAAAGCAGGCCTTGGTGGGATGAAGGATCCTCCTGTGGTATGCGCAGTACTTCGGATCCGCAGTATTGTCAGCTTCGTCCTGATTCATGATCGGTGGTAGCTTGATCTTGTTATTTTTAAGGAGTGATTCGAAGATGGCTGGAACATCTTCGTCCTTGAAGGAGTACTCTTTTTGGGGCCTTTGATCCGAAGTCTTCTGCTATCTCCGGGACTGCTGTTGCGACGTTTGATTAGCATCGACAGCCGCTGCAGGTGTCTTGCCCTTACCACGAGAGGCGAAGTTCGAGTTCGGAGGATTAATCGTCGATTGACTCCTCTCGGCCTTCTTCCTTCGGAGGAAGCGTTCGGCTTGTTCACCGTG
This sequence comes from Asparagus kiusianus, assembly GCA_022839385.1. Lineage (NCBI taxonomy): Eukaryota > Viridiplantae > Streptophyta > Magnoliopsida > Asparagales > Asparagaceae > Asparagus > Asparagus kiusianus. The sequence continues at coordinate 76,239 of BQKN01062809.1, read as the reverse complement.
CACCTTCAAGTCTTTCCAAGTGTTGGACGGTGCTGTCCCCATTGCTTCCAACACGTCCAATGCGAGGTTGTTGTTGCAAGTCTGGAGAATGAACTCTTCAGTGATCGGGTCCCGGCAATTCAACGCCTTGTTCCGGAACCTTTTGACGAAGGTGTCGACCAACTCCCCATCCTTTTGTTTCTCGTCAAGCAACGACCCAATGGATATCTCGGTGTCGTCTTCGAAGAAATTTGTGAGGAACTTAGTCTCCATATCGTCCCAGCTGCTCACGCTACCGGGCTTGAGGCGGCGATACCAATCGAAGGCGGCTCCGTGAAGAGTGCCAACGAATGACCGCACCATCAGAGGCTCATTGTCGGAGATTACCCCCAGGTGTGATTTGAAATAAATCACATGCTGAGTGGGTGAACCCTTCCCATCAAACGGCGTGAAGTTGATTAGGTTAAACTTTGCCGGATATGGGATTGATTCCCATTCTCTTGGGTATGGACAAGGAATGCCTGTCTTCTTTATCTCTTGAGCGGAAATCAACGTATTGATTTTGCTCTCGAGATTTTTGATCTTCAAACTTTTGCCTGTATCTTTGTTGGCATTCTCATTACCACCCCCTACATTGACGGGAGGATTATTAGCATTGTGAGCTTCATCCGCATGGGCGTCCTCATCTTCCTGATTAACCTGGTTATGACGACTTGGTTCGCCTTGCCGGTTTGTTAGTGCCTGGATTTGTTGCTCATGCATTTCTCTCATAGTCTGCATGGCCATCTGCATTTTGAACTTGAAGCTCTCTTGCTGTTTAACCATGGCTTCTTCGAGCATCTTGGCCACTTGTTCCGCGCTTATCATCAGCGACTCGCGGGGTTCCCCCTCACTGGACACTGTATTATCTGATGCGACCGCAGAGCAGGCATCCGACTCTTCACCTTCTGAAGGTAGTCTTGTCCGAACCCTACCATAAGTTCCTCGTGCGATGGCTCCAGACTGCAGACGGGTTAGACGTCGGGATGCTTTCAGAATCGACTCGAGATTATCCCGTGCCGATGTCCTTTTGCTGGTCATGTTAGCGGTGACCCTTGGAAATTCTCCATCTTCAACCGCCGTTCTTCTTCGTCGGCGACGCCTAGACCTTGGCTTTGGCATTTCAGTGCTGAGCCTCCCGAAAACCGAAACTCTTTCGGGGACCGTCTTGATGCAGTTACACTCAGACAATACCGTCCGAATGAGTTTGGAACAGGGGCATTGATTCTCTAGCCTTTGAGGACTCCTCTTCCTAGTTTTCCTCGTACCCCCAACACGATAGTACAACTCGTCTGTTTGAAGATCGGAGTAACCTATCGTATGTTGGCACGACTTCTCAGGTATAACGTTATCATCATCGGATGACAACGTTTCCTTCTGAGGGCGAACTGCCTTCTTCGGGCTTTCAAAAGTTACGCGCCTCGAAACATGCCTTTGTGGGCGCCAGTTCTCAGCGGGCTCCTGGACTTCGATGCGCAAATTGGCGCGCGCAGCAGCCTTGAACTCCTTGCCATGCTGAAAATGATGGCAACCCCCAGCAAGTTGAGTCGTTCGGGGCTTCTTCATCGGGCCCAAACGTTCTTGAACTGGAGCCTTGCCTTTTTCATCGGGAATTGGACCGATGCGTACCAACACTAACCTCCTTCTTCGGGATGGTCCTGCGGGATCTCCCGGAGCATCTATGGGGATTATCGGTGATTTGAGTTGGCTCGCTGGAGGTTGAACCTGCTTTGAAGGCTGTAACGATTGTACCTTAGCCTGAATCGCCGCTTCAGATTTCGGCCTCCATACTTGGCGGGTTGGTGGTGGTTTCTTTGCCACCTCCTTCTGCAGTCTTCTATGGGCCTCTTGGACTTGAGCCCGTGCTTGCGCTGACAGTACGCGGCGCTTGCGAATGCGCTCCTCAAGTGTCGAACGATTCCGTCTGACACGGATCCATTCGTTCGTTGGCAGCTTGGAGGAGCTACCATTCATCGGTTGTTGAGGCTGTTTGCCTCTCTTGTTCTTCGGACTCGCGTTAAGGCGGATTCCATCCATGGATTCCATTGCCTTTGCGAATTCTCGGGCCAAGCGTTGGCATCGCCTTTGGCGGGCTCTCTTCGAGAGAGTCACCACTCCTTTGGTGACAGAGGAATTGGCAGGAATCGGCTTGACCTGGTTGGAAATTGGAGGGATCTCACCCAATGCGACTTTGGCATCCAACGGGGCGAGATCTTCGTTGGTGTTTTCAACATCTTCATACCAACGAGCTTTTCTCCTGGCGGAGAACTTCTTAGACTTGCGGGGGAGGTTGATCCGGACGAGGACGACAAGTATTCCTCGAACCTCTGCTGGTCGAACTCGTATTCGACCTCCTCCACGATCGGGATCGGGATCCACGGCTGCGACACTCCGATCTCGGCAGTGAGATCGGCGGCTCCCACTGTGGTCGCCAGATTGTTCGCGGTGAAAATTGTAGCTTTCTTCATTGTCGATTCCATTGTCATCTTTAAATAACAACTTTTTGAGTTACAAAGATCCGGTCTTTTTATAAGATCCGGTTACAATGAAAATCAAAGAAAACAAAAAGATTACAACTTTCTTTCCTTATTTGCCGAACAAATCGCGAGCTCCTGTTTTGCGGTCGCTCGCTTGTGTGGGTTGTTTGCCTGCGCCGGGGTTTATCCGTGGACCACCGTGAGATCTAGATCCGGTCGGATCTATGCAGTACGATGGGTATTATTTCACCAAGGAAATAATAGCCGGGGAGGATTGTTTCACTAAGGAAACAATCGTCCAAATCTCGGGATCAAAGACCAAGCTTTGATCCGGAGTACGCACGCGTAGATCTGAGATCCGGTCCTCTCGAACTCTTGCCTTATTTGGCGTTGACGATCGCCGAGCACCAGATCTGGATGAGCAAGTCCTCGAAGTCCCAAAGTTTGAATCTTTTTTAGATCTGAGCTTCGAATCCTGCAGAGCTTCGCCTCTCCAAAAAATCCAACCCTTAAAAATGAAACACCCTTGGCCTATTTATAGGCACTCAGATCTGTGCCTAGGCACAGATCTGGGCTGAGGTGGCTCGGCCACAAGTGGCCGGCCACCCCTAGGTGGCTCGGCCATGTCTCGAGCCACCTATGGGTGGCTCGGCCACCGAGCCACCTTCGGGTGACTCGGTTTTGGCCGGGTCTCTTTTGGTGTTGGTTTTGCTGTTGTTTCGTCCGTTGTTCGGTTCTGTGGTTGATTTGTTCATCTGGACCTGATTTGGCAGTAAATCCTCTTCCGAGTTTGAGTCCGAAACTGATCTTGATTCGACCTCGATTCGTCCGAGTCCACTCTTGGTTGGATGACTCGTTGATTCCTCAACCTGTTGGCTTGATTCCGCACGCGAGTGGATTCATTCCATAGTTTGCGTGCGGTTCGTCAGCTTCGTAGCTTCGTTAATCCGCTTCGACGCGTATAGCTTGGCTTCAGTGTTGCGTACGTCACCCGATGGTTGGTTCGACGTCGTCGAGCTGTGTTAAGGGACCTATAGGCAGTTTTATACGCCTACACCACTCAGACCCAAACTGGATGGCGAGTTTGCATTAACTACCGAAAACTCAACTTAGCCACTCTGAAAGATCACTTCCCTCTTCCATTCATTGACCAAATGTTAGAGCGCTTAGCAGGACACGAGTTCTATTGTTTCCTAGAAGGATATTCAGGTTACAATCAAATCCGTATCGCTCCCGAAGATCGGGAGAAAACCACCTTCACTTGCCTGTATAGAACATTCGCATACCGGCGCATGCCTTCTAGGCTGTGTAACGCACCTACCACATTCTAACGTTGCATGATCAATATTTTTTTGACATGGTAGAGAGATTTTTGAAATTTTTATGGACAACTTTTCCATTTTTGGTGACACATTTTCCCAATATTTGCATCATCTTAAACTGGTTCTAAAACGGTGTAGGGAGAAAAATCTTACGCTCAATTGGGAGAAATATCACTTCATGGTCAAGCAGGGCATTGTCTTAGGACTTGTAGTTTCAACAGGGGAATCGAAGTAGATAAAGCTAAGGTAGATCTCATTTCTAACCTTCCTCCTCCCAAAACCGTCAAAGATGTTAGATCATTTCTTGGTCATGCTGGTTTTTACCGACATTTCATCAAAGATTTTAGCAAAATTACTAGACCTTTAACTAATCTCTTAGCCAATGATACATAATTTGTCTTCTCTCCCGAATGCCTCAAAGGTTTTGAATTTCTAAAAAAGGAGCTAACCACAGCTCCTATCATTCATGCACCAGACTGGACTTTCCCCTTCGAACTGATGTGTGATGCATTCGATTCTACAATTGGTGCTGTTTTAGGATAGCGGTTTGATGGAAAACCTAATGTGATCTACTACGCTAGTAGGACTCTGAATGATGCCCAGTAAAATTACTCTGTCACGAAAAAAGAGTTTTTAGCTGTGGTCTTTGCCTTAGAAATATTCAGGTCAGGTCCTACCTCATCGGGTCTTTAACCAAAGTTTTCACAGATCATACCGCACTAAAGTATCTTTTGACCAAAAAGGATGCTAAAGCATGGCTCATTAGATGGATTCTCCTACTTCAAGAGTTTGATATTCAAATTCTTGACAGAATAGGAGCAGAAAACCCCGTAGCAGATCACCTCTCTAGACTTCTGAATGCACCAACATCAATCATCCCAATCAATGAACATTTTCCAGATGAACAACTCCTACAAATCCAATTTGTTCCATGGTTTGCCGACATTGTGAATTACTTAGTCATGAAACAGATTCCCTCACATTGGTCTAAACAGGATAAATCCCGTTTCCTCTCCCAGGTAAAATACTTTGACTGGGATGATCCATATCTATTCAAATACTATCCGGATCAGATCTTTAGGAGGTGTGTTCCCATTGAAGAAACTAGGAGTGTTTTATCCTTTTGCCGTGAGCAAGCATGTAGGGGCCATTTTGCCCCAAGAAAAACTGTCGAAAAAATTCTCCAATGTGGGCTATACTGGCCCACTCTTTTTAAGGATTCACACGAGTTTTGCAAAATTTGTAACCGCTATCAGCTTTTAGGGAAAGTCACTAGAAGAAATATGATGCCCTTACAATCCATCTTATCTGTTGAACTTTTTCATGGGTCCATTTCCAAATTCCTTTGGAAATGCTTACATTCTAGTAGCCGTCGAATACATGTCAAAATGGGTTGAGGCGGTAGCTTGCAAAACTAATGACAACAAGGTTGTCATCAAGTTTCTAAAGGAGAATGTTTTTGCACGATTTAGAGTGCCCCGAGAGATCATTAGCGACAACGGTATACATTTCTGTAATCGTTCTTTTGAGGCTTTGATGAGGAAATATTCAATCACACACAAATTGTCAACTCCTTATCACCCCCAAACCAGTGGTCAAGTAGAGATCACAAATTGGTAGATCAAACAAATCTTAGAAAAAACAGTTAATCAAAATAAGAAGGATTGGTTTGTAAGATTGTGGATGCTCTGTGGGCATATCGGACAGCATTCAAGGCAAATTTGGGGATGTCACCATACAGGCTCATGTTTGGGAAAGCTTATCATCTACTAGTGGAGTTGGAATACCGAGCAATGTGGGCTATCAAACAGCTAAATTTTGACTTAGACTCGGCATGTAAAAATAGATTGTTCCAAATAAATGAGTTGGAAGAAATTCGGAGTGATGCATATATAAACTCAAAAATTTATAAAGAGAAAACCAAGATTTTTCATGACAATTCAATTTTACGAAAAAATTTCTTTCCGGGACAATAGGTCTTACTCTACAATTCAAAATTGCATCTTTTTCCTTAAAAAATTAAGATCGAGATAGTCAGGTCCATTTATTAAAACAAATTTTCTCACATGGGGCTGTCGAGATAGAAAATCCTAAAAATGGTGACATTTTTAAAATAAATGGTCAACATTTAAAACTACTTTTAGAGTATTCTATGCTCAGAGAGGAGGAGGTATTAGTTCTCCATGAACCACATTATTTATAAAAATAATAAAAACATAATAAAAAATAAAAAAAGAAAAGAAAAAGATATAAATATATATATACATATTTCCTCATTTTGTTGTTCACTTAAATATATGTATATATATATATATATATATATATATATATATATATACACATTTTAACAAAACAAACTTTGAATAAGTAATATAGGCTTTGAAAAGAAAAAAAAATTTAATTTAAATATATATAACAAGTTTGGCCCATATTCACTAGCCCAAAAAGAAAAAAAATGGTGTTTGGGCCGGTTGGACAAAACGCTAACACCTTGGGGCATCGATGCCAGTATCGATGCCAGCATCAATGCCCAGTGTCTACCACTTCAAACCCGAACCCCTTTCTTCCCCCTTCACTGTTTTCATTCCTGATCTCTTTCCCAACCCGAAAAATCATTCTCAAAAACCCTAAAATCAACCTAACAATAGATCAAACCTATTGGAGGCAATTTCTTCACGGTTTTTGGGCTTCTACCACCTCTACACATCTCCCCAAGGTATAATTTCTATCTTGATCTTGTAATTTCATTATTTTAAATGTGTACATAGATGATCTAGTGATTGAATCATGAGTAGTTTTGGATTATGATCATATTTTGTGATAAAAATTGATCAAGTTAACAAATTGAGGGTTTAAAGTGGGGATTTTGTACAAAATCTAAAAATTTAGGGATTTTATGCAAACCCAAAAATTCTTAGGGGTTTTGTACAAAAACAAATAATTGTAGAATATTCAATTGGGTGAGTGATTTTAAATTGAGAATATGATGTACAAAATATAAAAAAAATTATGAAGGTGTTTTGTGCATAAATCTAAATTTCAATATGGGGTGATTTATGCAAATCCAAAAATTCTTAGGGGTTTTGTGCAAAAACAAAAATATTCGAACCATCAACTTGGGTGAAGAATGATTGATTTACAAATAAATTCCAATTGAAGTTTGAAGTTGGGGGGTTTTATGCAAAATATGAACCTTGAATTTGGGGTGTTGTGTAAATTAAAAAAATTCTAACATTCACAGTTCAACTTATGAAAAAGTGATTAATTGGTCAACTAAAAGTTTGAATTGGGTGTACTTCTCACATTTGAAAAATTATTATGATAAAAATGATTGGATATCTCTGGATATTTTATCAACATGCATGTTTCACCGATCAAGTTATCAAAATTTTGACATTTTTGTTTTAAAAGAATAATTTTGAGGAAATTTATTGGCAAAATAAAATTTTTCGATAACTTGAAATTAACTCATGTTGAATAATTAGTAGATAAATTCTCAATAAAAAATATTTTTTTTGGAATTTTGTTATTAAAATATCATTTTCCCCCCTTTTCTTTCTTTTTCTGTAGATGCCCCCAGAAAGAGATCCCGAGCTAGTTCATCATCTTCTCAAGAACCTTCTGATACCGACATAGATAGACCTACAATTCAGCCCAGAATTTTGGGTCTAAATATTCACTTTGAGAGATGATTTCAAATTAGTGCACTGCAGACATATCAATCTACACTCACCATGTTAACTGTAGTAGGACTTCAGGGCATGATGAATAAACCCCTAGAAAAAGAAAATATTTCATTAGTCCATGAGTTTGGAGGGGAAATTGATCCAGATAGAGAATTTTCAGCTTTTTCTGTAGTGAGGGGTGTTAGTGTTATTTTTAATCTTCCCACTATCCGTGCTACCCTTGATATTGCAGAACCACCGATTGATGCACCAGATTATTTCCACTTAGCCTCCACATTACAGCCTGGTACACCAGAATATAATAACATGTCCATGACTTTGTGTGGGAGGATCTTCACATCTAGTTTCGGTTCAGGAAATCTCAAACCAGAATACAGATTACTTAATATTTTCCTAAACTTTGATTTGAAACCCACCACTACATACTCTATCATTACCACCCATGATATACTCCTTCTTTTTTGGATAGCCACTGGTACGCAGTTTGATATAGCGAGGATTATATTTGTGTGGATGCGCTCATCAGTGGAGGGTGTGTTGGATTAGGTCAGGACATAGTCTGCATCACGAGCTCAACTCATTTACCCCTATTTCATTACTAGACTCTGTTATAGATTTCACATTCCAGTATTTACAGAAGATAGACTAGAAGCAGGGAAGGGGTTATTAAATGATGAGATTGTGAGGAGGAGCATTTCAGGGCGAGACCAGTCCGGTTCTTCAAGTAGAGATCTTCCTCAGCACCAACCGGTTACACATGACCTCATTCGTGAAGAGTTGGAAAAGATGCGGAGTCGTATGGACATGATGCAGATTCATATGCACAGGATGCAGGGTCAGATGAACTACACCACCGAAACCTTTGCATATTTGGCGAGAGAGTGGCAGAGGGAACATGGAGATACAACTGGACCTCCACCTGAGCTTTAGAGTTTTATCACACCGCTTCTGCCTGATGATTTCCCAGGAGAGGATAAGGCGGGACCGAGTTCAGCAGCTACCACTGATGATCTGGATAACGATCTATCTGGAGATGAGCAGTGAGCGATGTTCTTTTTACCCAGACTTTGATTTTTATTTCAGCATGTACTTATAAATCGTGATATATCGTTAGTATTTTCTTTGAGGATAATGCAAAATCTGGTTATGGGGGTGTAAGCTAGTTAGCTTTTTCTTTGTATTTTGCTAGTTAGTACTTTGTTTTAGTAAAAAAAATTTAGTATTTGTCTTTTGTTAGTTAAATTTTAAAAAAAAGTCACTTGCCAAATTAATAGAGTTAAGTAATAATTGATCTAATTGGTAGATTTCAAATTTTCTAATTCCTAGTTAGTGATATACTCAAGTTCACCTTTTATAATAACTCCAAAAAAATTACTTAAGAAATGATTTTTTAAAGTAGTATACTTTACTTAAGCCTTAATTTAGACTTTTAATTAAAAATTTTGCATGCTTAACTAAGAGTTGAAAATAATTTTCAGGTTGTCTTGATTTACACATTATTTTTCCTTACCCCACACACACACACACACACACACACACACACACACACACACACACACACACACACACATATATATATATATATATATATATATATATATATATATATATATAT
>BQKN01062809.1:47474-66721 GCA_022839385.1 Asparagus kiusianus | reverse complement strand
CCAAAAGTTGTAAGTACACAACTAATCAAGTTATAGTATAAAAAATTATTGATCCCACGAGGAAGGTGTTTGTAAGAAATTATTAGAATCAGTTCTTATATTGTTGTTTGGTGGAAAATTTGTGAAATTAAAATGAAAGAACTGTGTTTAATTTTATTCTCTCTAACTGCTTAGAAAAAGAATGTTTACAATAGTCTTAATCTCAATTACAATTTGAATATCCTGATTACAAAAGAGAAGAAGATCGATGGAGATCCTCCCCTTTGTTTAAAACTGGGTTCTTCACGATAGTGATTGAATACCTCCCTCGAATGCTCGCGTCGAGTTTGTTTTCCGTTGACGATCTGTAGGTCTTCCTTTACTGGAACAATTGAAGGAACTCTTAATGAGTTTTAAGAACTCAGAACGAGTTCAAACTCTTATAAAAGAGTTGATTGATCTTAACCGAAATTGGTTAGATAAGCCAAGGATTAAGAAAGTTCTAAGAATCTGCTGCTGAGAAGATCCAAAGAAGTTGATCTCTAGATCTCCAAAATACTCAAAGATCCAAAAGATTTCCCCCTTCCGCATGAACTAAGATGATCTTTCAGCTATTTATAGACGATTAGGGGGTGTAACCGCCCCTAAAATCGCTCCTTTGTAGGGCTAATAAGATGTAACCACCCCTTAAATCACTCCTGAGTAGAGTTGTGATCCCCTCATATCGTAGGAAATGGTTTTGAAACCGTTCAGCTCATGTTTAAATGAGTCAAACGCAAAATCTGCATTCTGGCGTGAATTCTGCATTCAAACATAGTGTCTCGAAGCTCGAACACAGCGGCTGGAAGCTCGGACGCAACGTCTAGAATCTCATATGCAGCAATTGGAAGCTACGTTTGTAGCAATTTGGAAGCTATGTTTGCAACAATTTGGAAGCTGTGTTTGCAGTAGTTTAGCAGCATTTAATAGCTGCATTTGGTAGCGGATGGAAGCTGCGTTTGTGGCCGAATATGAGCTGCGTTGGTAGCTAGATCTAAGCTGCATTTGCATCGTTTGGATGAATGTGAGCTCAGTTTTTGGTCAGGTTTGAGCTGTGTTTATGCTGCGTTAGTGGCCGAGCTTGAGTTGCATCAACAGCTAAAAACGTTGCGTCTTGATGCTGGTACATGGGGAGGACTCCCGCGTCTTGGTTTGAAAAGACCGTCGATTTGTAGTCTCTTTTTGTCAGAGCGTTTGTAAAGATTGTCATTTTATAATTTTTGCTTTAGCTCTTTGATATGTGAGAGTCGTCAGATTGGAACTCCTAATGTTAATTGTGAAGGCTGTTGATTAGAGTTTTCATCGGTTGTTGTGAAGGTCATCAGATTATAACCTTAATCGATCTATGTGAAAGATTTCAAATTATAGCCTTCTGGAAGTCGTCAGATTGTAACTTTCATCATCAATGTTTGATGGGGATAAGCTATCTGTAGTAATTTTTAGACAGCCTACAGAACCCCCTCCAAAGTTTTTGAAAGTTCGCGGTTGACTGGGATGAATTTATGGAATACTTTGGATCTCAACTCTGATCATGGAGCTGTTGATTCCTTATCACAAAGGAGTTGTTCTTTGCACCCGCTTCAAAGGCATCTTGGTTGAAGAGATTTGCCATGCAGGACCTGTGTGAGGGTGAGCTTCAAAGAGAAATTATAGCGACGGTACAAGCCACTCATGAGCAGAAGATCTCAAACATCATGTCATGGCTCACATCCATTCAGCTGATGGGCCCGAAAACATTCATAGGATTTTTGGCAAATCCTCAGCCATCAACGGATTTGATAAGCCTTTACCAACTACCATTTGAATCGAGCTAGCATGTGGATTGTCTAAATCCATTCCACATGTAATGTTGTGCTAAAAGAATGAACTCTCTAGACTTAACGCTATGATTTTGAATACATAGACTTTGTCGGTTTTATAGGAAAAGACTAACCGACAACGCGTGTTAGGTGTAGGCTTATCTCTAATTAGGGATTGAGATAAAGTCCACCAGAGATGGATTCTGGTATCTTTTTCACGGCGAAAGATTAACTGGTAACGCGTGTTAGGTGCAGACTTATCTCTATTTAGAGATTGAAATAAAGTCCCCCAGGCGTGAAAGACATGGATTTTTGGTACTACGATGTTGAATACGTAAACTTTTGTCATTGTTTCTTCGGTGTTATGTTTTCACATGAAACACTGAAAGAAAATTGGAAGTGTCAGAGATGTAGTATTAACTTGGCATGAATTTTCACTTAGAGCGAAATTCAAAAATTTTCTTGATTATCACTATGATAATTCCAAAAAATCTTTGATCCGCTGGGGATTTTATAATGAAAACTTGCTATTCTTGTTGAAAAAAGATTAACAAGTTCATTGGGGAGTTTGACTGTCAGAGGTGTGATGTTAACCTAACAGTATTTTATGGGCCAATCATTCTATTGAAGAGAGTTGATAAGTTAGTTTGGTCATCAGAAGTGTGATGTTAACTTGATTGGTTTGTGGACTTATCGCTTTATTGAGGAGAGTCGATAAGTAGATTGTCAGAGGTATGATGTTAACTTGACAAGATTACGTTGCGATGAGAGCAACTTTATGGACTTATCATCCTATTGAAGATGATTGATAAGTGGATTTTATCATAGGTGTGATATTAATGTGAAAAGATTGTGTTACGATGAGAGCAACTTTGTGGACTTATCATCCTATTGACAATGATTGGTAAGTGGATTGTGTCGTCAGAGGTGTGATGTTAACTTGACGGGTTTGTGGACCTATCATCCTATTGAAGAGGATTGATAAGTGAATTTTGTCAGAGGTGTGATATTAACATGACAAGATTACGTTGCTATGAGAGCAATTTTGTGGACTTATCTTTCTATTGAAGATGATTGATAAGTGGATTTTGTCAGAGGTGTGATATTAACTTAATAAGATTATGTTGCGATGAGAGCAACTTTATGGACTTATCATCCTATTGACGATGATTGATAAGTGGATTTTGTCAGAGGTGTGATATTAACATGACAGGAGTTTGTTATGATCGGGGCAACTTTGAGGACTTATCATCCTATTGAAGAGAATTGATAAGTAGATTTTGTCAGAGGTGTGATATTAACTTGACAAGATTACGTTGCAATGAGAGTAACTTTGTGGACTTATCATCCTATTAACGATGATTGATAAGTGGATTTTGTCGGAGGTGTGATATTAACATGACAAGAGTTTGTTACGATCGGGGCAACTTTGAGGACTTAATCATCCTATTAAAGTGATAAGAGGATTTTGTCAGAGGTGTGATACTGACTTGACAAGATTACGTTACGATGAGAGCAACTTTGTGGACTTATCATCACATTGAAGAGGATTGATAAGTGGATTTTGTCAGAGGTGTGATATTAACTTGACAAGATTACGTTATAATGAGAGCAATTTTGTGGACTTATAATCCTATTAACGAGGATTGATAAGTAAATTTTGTTAGAGGTATGACATTAACATGACAGGAGTTTGTACTTGTGATTTGAACAAGATTTTAAAGACTTAGCGTCTTGCTGGGGAGGATTGTGATTTGAGTAATTTTGAGGACCTATCATCCTATTGACAAGGATTGATAAGTTAATTGTCAAAGGTGTATTATTAATGTAACAAATTAGGAGTAATGCAAGCTGAATTCATACTCATGTGGGGATGTTAATTATCAGGAGTGTAATGTTAACTCGACGACTTTTTGTAAATTTTTTGGTTGACAGAGGTATTCTATTGAACATGACAACTCAGAAACTTTATTACTCATAATCCAGTGGACTACAAATAAACCAACCCCAGTCTTGAGCAAGTGCAGGGGGGGAAAGGGATAGACATGGCACATCACGAAGTGGGCCACTATCCGTCAAGTCGTTCAGTGACATTGGAGTGTAATGACTATGATTAGAATAGAGATACATCACACGTGTGACGCCCCTGGGTTCACACAAGGCTGCAGTCCAAGGTGAAACCAGAGATGTCAAACCTGCCATGCACCACACACTGTGCATAAACATGTTTCACCAATCACAGTAATATCCTCTAGTAGAACCAAATAGAAGTGCAGGTACAAATAGGCAAAATAAAGGGAATAAATGTCATAGACATGATATAGAAGAGATATCTCATAAATAAAAAGAATCATGTATCAACTATAATACATTTGATATCTGAATAATGAAAATGTCTCAACATGAATCAACTAAAAATCATACTAAGGCACACTGCCTTTACAATATGAATATGAAACTCTAATGTCTGGATAAAATTCAAAACTACAGTGGAGTCTTTACAAGTAAAAATACACGACGACGACTATGCTAGAACTCCGTCACCCAGCGGCTCTCCGGAACTCCGAGCTACCTGAAAGGGTATTTTTAAAAGAAAAAAACAACAACAACAAGAGCGTCAGAACACTACAACAAGATTACCTCCATCTGCCCCCAGGGAAAGAGCTACTAGATGGAGTGAAGGCTCTATCTATTAAGCATAGTCTACCTAGATTCATTTTCCCCATATCTAAGTAGGATTAACATTTAGAAACCTACAAAACGAGACGTAGTACGTCGAGCGAAATAATCCAAACAAGGAAACCCTCATGTATATACAATAAGGCTCAAATTGTAGATATCTAACATTAATACTGAACTAAGAAAAGACAATCTAATAAAACCAATAATTAGAAATCTATAACACAAGACTGGTACATCGAGCGAAATAATCCAAACAAGGAAACCCTCATGTATATACCATAAGTAATAAATTGTGAATCTCTAATCATTGATCCTAACTAAGAAGTAAAAAGAGACAGTAAAAGAAATAAGATATCAACACATCGTATTTATAATATCTTCCACAATCACTGGAGAGATAGAATAAAAATACCAACACATAATTTTGTATACTTTCAAAAGTAATGAATCTCAGTTATATAGTTCAATGATAGGTCGTATTCATAATCAGCATCTGTCATACTTAGGCTATCAAGTAATTGTCTCAGTGCAATGGACTACCCTGTAGGTATCCTGAACTGTGTACACGGCTTATTAGTCTCATCGCGATCTCAGTGCATAACATGTGTACGGGACGGACTACCAAATAGGCATCCTAGAAATACGGCTCATGAGCCTCATCGCACCCTAGTGCGGGACGGACGGCTAGATCAAGCCTCCTAAAATCCGACTCAATGGCCTGTACATGTGGAATATCGACGCACTACCTCATGTAGTACTGAACTGAGCTCATCAACAATATCCACCTCATGTATAAACTGTGTATATCTAGTGTGTCGGCGTACTATCCCATATAGTACTAAGCTGTGCTCATCAACGACATCCAACATGTATATGAACTATATCTAATTCAAATATGATCAAATTAAAATTCATCATAATCCCCTTGGGATTCTTAAATGTATAACATAACATATTCATGACTATACGTATAACATCAAGCGGCTCAAAACTCCGCGAACGCACCTCAAAACGGTGCAACACAGCTCCACAAAACGAGCAGGAAAAACAGACGTGATATCTGTTAGTAAAACAAGCATATCTTTTTCTAGAAAAACTATTTTTACAAATAGTTTTCTGTTTTGAAAACTAGATTCACACATCTTTCAAATGAAATAAGTTTGGTTTAGTTTAGAGTTACTTAGTTATCCCAAATATCCAGTTAAATATTATATATGTGCAGCCATTTTTCTACAGGACATGTTGTTAGTAAACATAACATATCTTTCTCTATACAAAGTCTTTTTAAGAATGGTTTTCTGTTTTAGAAACTAGATACATATAGCTTTCCTATAAAGCTAGTTTGGTTAAATTTGGATTTTGTTTGCTATCTTAAACTCTCAATTAATAATTATATAAGTGCTATAGTTTTCTGTAGAAAAACATATATATGGTACATCACTTAAATTTCTCATATATGAATAAAATTATGAAAACCCCTAATGATCATGATCATGATACTATCATAAACAGCAAGAAAAGATTATTCATCTAGCATTTTTTTTTGATGGTTTACTATCAAAAATCTGACTTTTAACACCTCAGGTTAATATTAAAGCATGAAAACACATATTCAACATCATATTAATCATCTAAACTAGATATTTAACTATAGGGATAGGTTGGGATGAAGATAATCTTACCTTAATCTCATATGCAAGCCTCTAGATAATCTTACCTTAATCTCATATGCAAGCCTCTAAAATAAACAGCAAGCAATCCATGAGCACAAACCACACGTTCTCCCTCGTCACACGTCGATGATCTCGCCCTTTTGTCGATATTTGCTTCACAAAGCTCTCAAAACTCATAAGAATAAGATCTAGGGTTTTTGAGGGGAGAGAGTGGCTACGAGGGTTCATAAATATGATAAAAGAAGGGAATTTTTGTGAAAAATACAGGTATTTATAGAGGCAAACCCGAAACAAACCTGTTTGACCTGAACCAGGAAACCTAGTCTGACTAGGAAAATAACCTTCAGTTTTTTGGCAATAACTTTAGCGTCCAACCTCGGAATGAGGTGATATAAGATTTATTGGAAATCTCTTGAAAAGACCTAAAACTTTGGTATTTTGAGTTTTCCCAAATTCTAAGTGCATCATTGTGTAAAATCTATAAACTCTTAGCTAGTTATTTTTCCCAGATTTTTTCTCGTGCATGTTTTGTGCATTTGCACTCATATATTCATATATATGTATCGGATTGATCTCAAATCAATTCCTATCATACTCAAATATCAATAAATATTATTTATCACAATATAACATGTTTATTATTATATCTCATAATGTTCAGTAGTACGGGGTTTTACAACACGACAGGTCACTATCTGAAGAGTTTGGCTATCAGAGGTAACTGTTAATGTGATAGCTTTGTGGACCTATCATTCTATTGAAAATAATTGGCAGATTGATATACTATCAGAGATAAATATTAACATGATAGTTTTGTGGACCTACCATCCTATTGAAGAGGATTGGGAAGTTGATGGACTATCAGAGGTAACTGTTAACGTGATAGTTTTGTGGACCTACCTGGCAGAAGAATTTGGAGAGAATAGACTATCAGAGGTGTATTGTTAACTTGATAGTTTGTGGACCCGCCATCCTATTGAAGAGGATTGGCTTCAGTGCCCGTAGTATCTCCCCCTTCTGATTGGGAAGATTAGGCTTGGTCTAATTGCTCAGGTTGATCCTGCTTACTTTCTTCTTCAGCTTTGACTATGGCAATAATTTTTTGAGCCCGTTCACCTTAAGAGATTAGTTGTCTCCAAGAACGGTATTCTACAACCCTCATTTGTGCTAGAAGCTTGGTTTGCAAGTTGTGTCAATAGTCACCACTAAGATAGACTGTGTCATACCTGATGAACATCGGATAGCCATGCTTCGAAACTTCTTGACGAAGGCTTTGACGGACTCCCTCTTATTCTGCTTAGTGGCGAGAAGGGTATGGATAGATACTTCTATATCCTCTTCAAAGAATCTTAACAGGAAGAGTCTCTCTAGATCCGTCCACTTTTGGATATATCCCGTAAGCAGTTTCATGAATCATTCAAAGGCAACTCCCTTAAGGGTGCAAATAAACAATCAAGTTAGTATGGTGTCGTTTGATATCACATTCCCAATCTAAGACTTGAAATAATAGATATGTTGATTCAGTGATCCCGTGCCGTTAAAAGTTTGTAGCATCGGGACCTCAAACTTTGGAGGATAAGGGGCTGCATCCCATTCGGCAGGAAAGGGCCTGACAACTCCCTCGTCTTGGAGCTCACTTCTGATAGCTATGGCATTGAGGCGGGCTTCTAATTCTTCTATTTTCGCAAACTGGATATTCTGCTCGTTCTCTGTCTCTCTTCCTTTATCAGAGGAAGATTTTAGGTTGTTGGCTTCTTGGCCAGAAGCAGCACCATCAACCACTTTTCCCTTCCTTTTGCTTGTGAGGGGTTGGGATGAAGACATTTTTCCTCTTCAGGAAGATTCTTTCCTTAGCAACGAATTTGTCTTCTGAGATTTGGCCCTATCTGTGACGTAATGAGCCATCAGGATCCGGAGTTCATTGATGGTCTCCTGGTGTACTTTGATCATGACTTGCTGATCATCAATTCTCCTTGCCAAATCATCATGGTTTCCTATCATAGGAGCAGAGCTCTCATGTTCTGTAAAAGAACCAGAGGATTAGGATTCTGCAATAGCTGAATGCTTATCATCGGATGTAGTTCCTCTAGCCAATCTTCGATAATCAATAGGAGGTATGATTCCCTTTCAAGTTCGGGTATGCTGGTAGATTCCCTCGAACTCATTCAGGATCTCTTTGAAGTTTGGAGACCGGTTCGTCTCTGACTCTTCAGGACTAGGGATTGATTACTTCCCTCTACCGATCATGTTAGAAGTAACTTCAAGGTATTCATCCTCGGAAGTCTTCTTCTTATGCGAACATCATAGTTGGTTGGGCAAAGCAACGTTCGTTAGTTGGTTGAACATTGACGATTTAGCCGCATGTGAGTAGCATTGACATCCTGAGAGGGCCATAGAAATCAGTCATTCATATTGACATGAACAAGCAACTTGTTTTATCAGTCTTTCTCTGAACACTCTAAAATCTATTGCAAAGACTCAAGAAGAATTAATCATTGATCGTGAGGTTTGAATTGGAACCCCTAATCCCTGATTTGACAGGACTGGCTCTAGATGAACATGGATCTGGTTGAGATGCCTTGAATCCATGTACTTTTTATATCCGCCCCTCAATCACGCTACGTAGAGTATTCGGGGGGTCCCTGTATTGGGTCTCATTACCCGAACGCATGCCTAAGGTCCGCATTTTAGTTGAGCAACATAGGCCTGAGGTCTATGTTTTGCTGGTGAAATGTACTCCTAAGAGTTGCCTTTTGGTTATTGAACGCACTCCTGAGTGTTGCATTCAGTTTATGGAACATGCTCCTGAATGCTGCGTTTTGATTATACAACGCGCCATTGAGGTCTACGTTCAAACTTATTCACACAGAGCCTATGTTTGGGCTCATAGACGCGAAGCTTGCATTCTGAAGAAGAAACACAGAGCACAGGGTCGCGTTTAGGCTCACAAACATGAAGCTCGTGTTGACTTTAGGATCGACATTCTCGGAGATGTGATCATCGTAAGGATCTCCTCCTCTATCGAGCGATATTCTTCTTAGCTTGTTTTAAGGCTTTTACCATGGCATTACCATCTGTGTTGATTGGGTTTGTCACCTCAATTGGCCTCTTATGACCCGTCAGCCATTGATTTGGTGTAGGTATAGATTCCTCAACTTGATTGATGAGCCTCTTCGAGGCTGAGCCCACTCCTTCAGAGAAAGGGCTATCCAAGCCATCTAATCCAAAAGAGAGGACTTCCTTTGGCAATTCGACAGAGATCGGAGCTTTAGTCTTCTTGGAGATCTTGCGGACCTTGCACATAGCCTTGGGGGTAAGGGATCCAGAGGAGAGGGCTTCCTCATACTTGGCTTGGTCAAACTCTATGACGAGAGTTTCGATGGTTGTTCCAGCAAGATGGACTTCAGATTGCGCCACCACTTCATCGTCAGAAAAGAATCTAAAATGTTTGAAGATTTTGAAGATGATTCATGGGCAAAACATTTTAAAAAATAATCGGAGTCACGCTTCGAAGTCAATGAACCGCTCACTAAAGATAAAGTGGTTCAAATCAACATAGATGACGAAGTTAATCTCAAGCCCATCTTCATCAGTGAAAGTATATCATCCATCGAGAAAGAAGAGCTTATAATTCACCTTCGAGAATACATTGATATTTACGCTTAGAGGTGGGCTTGGAAGCAGCCATCCTTTGAAGAAAGCGTAATAGCTCACTGGACTAGCTCCATGGCACCGAAAATGTCTCAGGGCTCAAGTGATTCATTGAAGTGATGACACCTTGAAAGCTGCTTTTTCAAGTGTCAGTAGCGGGATGTTCTGTCAATCGGGGAAGGTTTTTGGTGATAACACCTGGAGATATCAGAAGTGAGAATGCTGACATGAGTAACGAGAAATCCTGTGAAAAACATGATCGCCTACCAGTGGAAGGCTTTCTGCATTCAGTCAATCTACGCAAAGTGAATCGGTCCCTATGGAACCCCTGAAAGGGCTGCCGTCTGATGGGTACACAAATGTGATGAAGTTGCTTTGACTATTGAACCATGCCTGTCTGTTGGAGCGAATTGAATGATCGAGCCGAGGGCTGCCCCCTCTTCCCCTCACTCTCCTTTCCCTAAGATGCACCTTGAGTCATCAAAGCCTTAACTAATTCAAAGGGGCTCGGCTGGCCCGGTCGCCCTACGCTACTGGCGCTTCCAAAGGCAAAGCTCTCGTCTTTAGCAACCAACAAACAGAGGCTCTTTGATGACCTTTCGTTTTGAAGCAGGGGTGGCTTTTTTCTCTCTAAAGGTGAAGGCTCTGAAGTGGGCGAACACTCGGCCCAGCTGGCGAACATATTGGACTCCGGCTCCGCGCACACCTTTCGAAGCACTTTCACGTGTGAATCGAAGTCGTGTTGCGTCACTCGTTCCTTTCTCAATTCGGTGCTCACCTTTTTCTCAGTAAGGGCCTTTATTTGATTAGAGTAGGGGTCGTGAGAGAGCAGAGCGTACCACCCTACCATAGTCATGAGGATCTTTATAGTCAGTTGCGACTGTTATCATAGTCAACGATGGTTGAAACTTCTAGGAAAAACATCGAATTGGGAGGGCGATCCTCCCGGTGAACTGATCGTACCCCAAACCGACACAGGTGAACAAGTAGAGTATACTAGGGTGCATCGAGAGAACCATGTCGAAGGAACTCGGTAAAATGACCCTGTAACTTCGGGATAATTGGTGCTCTCTTATCTTTTGATTAGGAAAGCATCACATACCAGGGGGTAGCCACTATTTATTAAAAACACAGGACTATGCACGATGTATAGAGTCTGACACCTGCTCGGTGTTGGAAGGTCAGAAAGATAAGTGTAATAAACTTTGAATGGAAACCCCGGTAAATGGCGGCAATAACTCTAAGTGTCCTAAGTTAGCAAAATTCCTTGTCGCATAAGTAGCGACATGCGTGAATGGTGTAACGACTGCCCCGCTGTCTTTGACATGGACTCGATGAAATTAAATTCTCTATGAAGATGCAGAGTACTAGATAGTAAGACCCCGTGCACCTTCCTGATTATAGCTTCACAGTGACAACCTTGATTGAATGTGTAGGTAGGTGGGAGGTGGTGACACACAACGACCAATCCTGAAAGACCACTCTTTCATCTAAGGATGCCTAACCACCGCACCGATCATTCGGGTGGGGGGGGTGGGGGCACTACGAGGTGGGTAGTTTATCTGGGGCGGATGCCTCCTAAAGAGTAATGGAGGTGTGCGAAGGTAGGCTCAAGCATTGATTCTACTCATGAGCATAATGGTATAATCCTGCTTGACTTTAAGACCAACTGGTCGAACAGAGACGAAAGTCGGCCATAGTGATCCGGGAGTCCCGTGTGGAAGGGCTCTCACTCAACGGATCAAAGGTACGCTGGGGATAACAGGCTGATGACTCCCAAGAGCTCTTATCAACGGAGTCGTTTGGCACCTCGATGTCGACTCATCACATCCTGGGGTTGAAAAAGGTCCCAAGGGTTCGGTTGTTCGCTGATGAAAGTGGTACGTGAGTTGGGTTTAGAACATCATGAGATAGTTCGGTTCCAATTTACCATTGGTGT
The DNA here is from genome assembly GCA_022839385.1 of Asparagus kiusianus. Lineage (NCBI taxonomy): Eukaryota > Viridiplantae > Streptophyta > Magnoliopsida > Asparagales > Asparagaceae > Asparagus > Asparagus kiusianus. The sequence goes on along the minus strand of BQKN01062809.1, from coordinate 54,959 downwards.
TAAAGGGAGAACTGCGAGGAGCCAACCCTAGTACGAGAGGACTAGGTTTGGTCAACCTATGGTGTACCAGTTGTTATGCCAATAGCAGCGCCGGGTAGCTAAGTTGGTATGGAAGAACTGTTGTGCTACGGGAAATCCTTCTCTATACAAGTTCTTGTATGAGGTTTTTGAACAGAACTTCGATAGGCGAGAGGTGTAAGCACCGCGAGGTGTGAAGCGATCTTGTACTAAACAAATTTCACTTTCCAACTGACAAAATGGAAAGAGAGTCGAACTGATTCCTACAATTGTGGTTAGTCTCGCTACCTCTTAAGTGAAGTTGCTGCCTAGCAAACTATGGCTCAAAAGCCTACATGCGCTAGCACGCACTTCTGTTTTCTTTGTAGGGTCTCAAAGACTGAATAACGCTGCCAACCTATAGCAGCAAGCGGGGTAGAGGAATTGGTCAACTCATCAGGCTCATGACCTGAAGACTGCAGTGGGCCAACGATTCAGCGAAAGAGCTGAGAGCCATAGGTCGAGCAGTCTTCTTGCTATTGATCCATCACCAATTTCCCTGCATGTTTGGAAAGGAGTGCTTTCCTCCATGGCCTGAGCCTTCGAATACCCAGCCTTCCGTCTGCTTTTGCTTGATCTCCCATGCAAGAAAAGAAGGTGAAGTTTGCGATTAACTATCGAGCCACCCCACAAAAAACCTCAAAAGATCTTCTCAAGAGCATCCAAGACTTAATAAGGAACCCACACATTCGCCATGAGGAAGAGGCACACAAGACTGATGAGAGAAAAACTGCTCTACCAGCCATCGACAAAGAACCAACCTTCTCGCCTTCAATCCGGGCAAGTACAGACTTGATGAGATTCACATACCTTCTTTGGTCTTTCACTCATGATAGGGGCACCTAAGTACCTCCATGGACCAGTTTACGAACGCCTAGAGTTTTAGATAGAATCTTTGCAAGCGACCGGACGATTGCCTTCGTTTTGCTTGGGTGGGAATTGAGTCACGAATCGATGACGACTATCTATATAGTGATATTAGAGGATTGTATGGCGTTGAAAGATGTTGTCTTGTAGTATTATGCGTTGTTAGGACATGCGGTGAACATATGGAAGTCTTCAGTCTTGTTCAGCTCTCGGTTACATCATAGGCATGTACGTATGCTGGTCCATAGTGCCATGGGTATTAGAAGGAACCTGGGTGTCTGGACCTACCTCCTCGGTCTTCCTATATCAGGGAAGCGGCTGAAGAAGAATGATTTCACTAGATTGTTGGAGAGGGGATGTAGAGCTCTAAATCCATTTCTATGAAGTAGTGCTGATTAATGCGGTCCTTCTTTCACTACCCGTGTACCTCATGTCGCACTGTGCAGTGCTGATGGTGATACTTGACCAGATTGAGAAGTGTGTGTGCATATTCTTATGGGGTGAAGCAGATAGTAGAAGGAAGATTCACCTCCTGTCATAGGCTAATGCAGGCCAAAAGTTGGTATTAAGCAGCTGAGACCTTAGAGAAAGGCGCTACTATCCAAAGATCTTAGTCGTGTCATCATAAGGCCCGAGGGTCTTTGGTCGTATTTGGTACGGGGCAAAGATCAGCCGGACCAAAGGAAGAATCACCGGAGGCCAATGTGGCGTCGCCAATTTTGAAGCCTTTGAGGGAATGTCTTCCATTGGTTGAGGGTGAGTTTAGATGGAGAGTGGAGAATGGGGCGCAAGTCAATATGATGCAGGAGGTTGGTTTAGCAGCCATTAAGAAATAGTCAACCTTCATTAAAATGGCTTTGGTTGGGTTAACATCTGCTGTTGATAAAGTGGTGGTTGCAGACGTCTACAAAGATCTGGTGGCGAATTATGAAAGAGCACAGGGACATGTCGCTAGGGTGGGCCCGAGAGTGAAAGTGAAAGTCACGGTTGAAATGTCAGCTCGAGAATCAGTCCAATACCCTGGGGAAGCCTTCCTTCAGAATATCCCCATTCAATTGAATGGAATGACCTCGCGTCAGCTGTCTATCTTGCACAGAGGGGGTCCTACTTATGCCTGATCCGGATAAGAGAACTAATCCATCTCGTAAACACACCTAAACCATGATCAATTAGTAGTTGCCCTTCTCCGACCTGAGAAAAGAAGCAAACTCTAGAAGCGAGGCACTTTTTCTTCCCTTTTGACACGAATACTATTCTGTTATCAGTTGAAACCCACATCAAGGTCTGAGCCAAATTGAGCGAAGGCGGCCACTTCGCGATATTGTGCCAATTCCACTTTTGAACTACCATGGACTTGTATGGTTTGGCAGTGAAATAGTTTTCAATAGTCAAGACAAGGAAGGGGAGAATCGCACAGATTGAATGATATCCTGGCCCGGGACACTATATTATAGGTCACTTGAATCCGAGGTTGACGAACGGATCCTACATGGTAAGGTTGCTAGAAAACATAAAATAGAGGAGTGAGCCCTGACGCTTGATAACAATACTAGTTTGTTCATATCAAACTCGAAATGCAGGCATGTCATATCTCGTCAAATCAGTCTTTTTTGCCACATCGCGTATAACGAGAATCGAAAGGCGCTGTTGCTACGCCCTCCACTCGGTGTGTACTAAACGAGTGTTAGAGCGAATTGAGCGAGCGAAGCCTTCCTTGAGCTTCCCCCTTCGCTCACCTTACAATTTCATTTCCGCTTCAACTTCCCCGATTTAGTTGGTTTGGAGGATTTGTTACGCGACCTAAATATTTTTTTGTTACGTTCCACCACTGTTACGCCAGAAATCCAAGGTTCCACACAAGCTCTCATTCTGCAACGTGATGGCAGGACCGCTAGAGTTACGAAGACATGCCTATTTTAGATCCCAACATGGTTGTACGTTGTCTTAACGTTGACCTTGATGTTAAACCAATTAAGTAACAACAACGACCCTTCCCTCCTGATTTGATGGAACATATCAAGAAAGAAATGTGTAAACTCATTGAATACGAATTCCTCCGTGAAGAATAACATCCTGATTAGCTAGCCAACATCGTGGTGTTGATGAAAAAGAATGGTAAGATCCGGATCTATATTGATTTTAGGAATCTTAATCTTGCTTGTCCAAAGGATAAATTATTTCTCCCTATCACGAATGTTATAGTTAATAATGCATGTGGGTTTGAGAGAATGTCATTCATCGATGGATTTTTTAGATACAATCAAATCAAAATGCATCCAAACAATTAGAAGCAAACCTATCAGGACACACTTAGGAGTATTTTGTTATACAATAATGCCCTTTTACCTAAAAAATGCTAGAAGAACTTATCAACATTCTATGAGCATGATTTTTCATGAATATTTGCGTAAGAAAGTTGAATGCTATGTCAACAACCTTGCAACCAAAAGTCATCACAAGCGTTTGGTAGAAAATTCACAGTAAAAGAAATGAAAGAAAAATTTGATTTAGATTCTCTCGATCTCAATTACAATTGGATTCTGATTATAAAAGAGAGGAGAATTAAGCTGAATTCTCCCCTTTGTTTAATTCTGTGTTCTTCACGGTGGCGATGGAGTGCCTCTCTCGAATGCTCGCGTCGAGTTTGCTCTCTGTTGACGATCCACACGTCTTAATTCATTGGAACGGTATCTCCTCCTCACGATTTGATGTTGTGGAGAACTTGCGTGGCAAGTTTGAAACTCTTGATGAGTTGATAACTCTGAACGAGTTTGAAACTCTATGAAAGAGTTGATTTAACCGAAATCGGTTTGTAAGCCAAGGACGAGCTCCTTGTTGCTGAAGTTGAAGATGATCTCCTTTGGAGAATGATGTCAATCCCTTCAGGCCCTTTCTACTTTAAGAAATTCCCCCTTTGTGGCCAAGTCCCAGATCCAAAAAGCTAGCCAGAACTCAGTTGAGTTTACCCCTATTTATAGTAGATTAAGGGGTGTAACCACCCCCTTAATTCGCTCCTAAGTGGGGCTGAATGGGGTGTAACCACCCCCTTAAATAGCTCCCCAAATCGTGAGGAAAACGGTTTTGAAACCGTTCAATTCGTGTTTTGAACGAGTCAAACGCTGAAAAATAGCGTTCAGGGCCCGAACTCTGCGTTTTAGACTTCAAACACAGAATTGGGCCTATTTTTGTGGCTGAACGCACAGGTCACGCTACGCAAAAATGAACTCTGTGTTTTGGGCCTGTGACGTAGAGTTGAGCTCTGCATGAACTCTGTGTTTTGAGTCTGGGACGCAGAGTTGAGCTCTGCATGAACTCTGCGTTTTGAGTCTGGACGCAGAGTTGAGCTCTGCATAAACTCTGCGTTTTGAGTCTGGGATGCAGAGTTGGGCTCTATGCGAACTCTGCGTTTTGAGTTCACAAACTCTACGTTTTGAGGTGCTAATGCAGAGAGGACCTCTGCGTTTTACTTCTAGGAGTTTGGAACGCGACCACGAGCTATGCGTTTTGAATCTGGGACGCAGAGGTGAGCTCTGTGTTTGGATTTGAAGAGATTGTCAATTTGTAGTCTCTTTTGCTAAAGCGTTGAAAAGACCGTCACATTGTAATCTTCATCTTGGCTTCTTAAAAATATGAGAGTCGTCAGATTATAGCTCCCGATGTTGATTGTGAAGGTTGTTGATTAGAGATTTCATCAGTTGTTGTAAAGGTCGTCAGATTGTAACCTTCATCGATCTACGTGAAAGTCTTCAAATTGTAGCATTCTGGAAGCCGTCAAATTATAACTTCCATCATCGGTGTTTGATGAGGATCACCTATCTGTTATGATTTTTTAGACAGCCTACAGAACCCCCTCCAAAGTTTTCGAAAGTTCGCGGTTGACTGAGATGAATTTTCGGAATACTTTGGATCTCAACTCTGATCTTGGAGCTGTTGATTCCTTGTCATGAAGGAGTTGTTCTTTGCACTCGCTTCGAAGGCACCTTGGTTGAAGGGATTTGCCACGCAGGATCCTATATGAAGGTATACGTCATAATCCTGCTTCTGGAATACAGGGGTGGACCCCTGCATTTTGAACTTGAGACGCGGGTCTCACCCTTTCATTTTAAATTTGGAACTCGGGTGTGACCTCGGCGTTGCGGTTTTTGCAACGAAGGTCTGACCTCGGTGTTTTGACTTGAGATGCGGAAGTTGCTTTCATACATTTTTTTTACTAAGTCTTTGAGACTTATCTTTAGCTCATCTGAATTAAGTCTCAGCTCACATCCATTAAGCTGATGGGCCTCCAAACATGCATAGGATTTTTACCAAACCCTCATCCATCAACGGATTTGATAAGCCTTTATCGACTACCGTTTGAGTCGGGCTAGCATGTGAATTATCTAAGTCCGTTCCACATGTAACGTTGTGCTAAGAGAATGAACCCTCTTAGACTTGATGCTATGATTTTGAATACATAGACTTTGTCATTTTTCTACGAAAAAAGACTAACCGGCAAAGCGTGTTAGGCGTAGACTTATCCCAACTTAGGATTTGGAATAAAATTCCCCATGCATGTGAGACATGGCCTTTAGTGTCTCTTTCGCGATAAAAGACTAGCCGGCAACGCGTGTTAGGCGTAGGCTTATCCCTACTTAGGATTCGGGATAAAGTTCCCCGTGCGTGTAAGGCACAGATTTTGGCGTTATTAATAACAACCTGCCACAATGTTGAATACGTGGATTTTTGTCCTTTTTACGGTTAAAGACTAACCTGCAACGCGTATTAGGCGTTGACTTATCCCTACTTAGGATTCGGGATAAAATTCCCCATACATACAAGATATGGATTCAGAGATTATTAATTTAATGATAATCACTGGCTACAATATTGAATACGTAGACTGGGTCACTGTTTCTTCATGTGTTATATTTTCACTTGAAACACTAAAAGAAAGTTGGAAGTGCCAGAGGTGTAGTATTAACTTGGCATGAATTTTCACTTAGAGTGAAATTCAGAAATTTTCTTGGTTATCACTAGGATAATTCCAGAAAATCTTTAATCCGCTAGATAATCTTATGATGAAAACTTGCTATTCTAGTTGAAAAATGATTAACAAGTTCATTGGGGGGTTTGACTGTTAGAGGTGTGATGTTAACCTAACAGTATTTTATGAACCTATCACTCTATTGAAGAGAGTCGATAAGTTGATTTGTGTTGTCAGAGGTGTGATGTTAACTTGACTATAATTTGAGGATATATCGCTCTATTGAGGAGAATCGATAAGTGGATTGTGTCGTCAGAGGTGTGATGTTAACTTGACGGGAAAGATATTGCGATCGGGGCAATTTTGTGGACTTACACTAGTGGAAAACTGCAATTTACCTACGGAGAAATAGCGACGGAATATTCCGTCGCTATAACAAGGGTTATAGCGACGGAATATTCCGTCGCTATTTATCCGTAGGTAAATTATTTTTTACCGACGGAAAGGTACATTTTAGCGACGGATAATTTCCGTCGCTAATATCTATAGCAACGGATTAGTAGCGACGGAAAATTCCGTCGCTAATATCATCGTTAGCGACGGAAACTTCCGTCGCTAAAGGATAAGCTGAGGAAAATTTTTGGGCGCGGGCGCCCAAAAATTTTGGGCTGCCCGCGCCCCATAAAAATCCCCTCCCCCCCCTTCCCCGAAATCCCCTCCTCTCCTCCTCCCCCCCTCTCCCGAATTCCCCCTTTTCCCCCACTCTCCACCGCCGCTGAGATTTCCTCCGCCGCCGAGATTTCCTCCGCCGCCGCCGCTGAGATTTCCTCCGCCGCCGCCGCTGAAATTTCCTCCGCCGCCGTCGTTCTTCCGCCGCCGCAGCCACCCCTCTCTCTATTTCGAGGTAACCCTCTCTCTTCCCCCCTCAATCTCTCTTCCCCCCCCCTCAATCTCTCTCCCCCCCTCAATCTCTCCTCCTCTCACCCTCTCTCTGTCGGACGCCGGAGGCGGGCCGACCAACTGCCGCCGGCCGCCGGCGTCGGCCGACGAGACAGAGGGAGATAGAGGGAGAGATTGAGGGGGGTAGAGTGATTTTTTAAATTAGTTTACTTGTAATTTAATTTTTATATTTAGTGTTTAATTTTGGTAAAACAAAAATAGTGCAAAAAACCCAAACCCTAATAAAAAATATTAATTTTGATGAAATTATGATATAAAAAAATTAAATTTAATTAGTGTTATGGTTAGGATTAGGCGAGGGTTAGGGTTAGGGTTAGGGTTAGGCGAGGGTTAGGGTTCGGTTACGGTTAGGGTTAGGCGAGGGTTAGGTGAGGGTGGGGGTTAGGGTTAGGCGAGGTTTAGGTTTAGGGTTAGGGTTCGGTGAGGGTTAGGGTTAGGGTTAGGTGAGGGTTAGGGTTAGGGTTAGGGTTAGGGTTCGGGTTAGGGTTCGGGTTACGGTTAGGGTTAGGCGAGGGTTAGGTGAGGGTGGGGGTTAGGGTTAGGGTTAGGTGAATGTGGGGGTGAATGTGAGGGGTTAGGGTTAGGGTTAGAGTTAGGGTTAGGGTTAGGTGAGGGTGGGGGTGAGGGTGATGGTGAGG
>BQKN01062809.1:35650-47464 GCA_022839385.1 Asparagus kiusianus | reverse complement strand
GTTAGGGTTAGGTGAGGGTGGGGGTGAGGGTGATGGTGAGGTTGAGGGTTAGGGTTAGGGTTTGGGTTAGGGTTATGGTTAAACGATGGTTAAGGTTAGGGTTTGGGTTAGCCGAGGGTTAGGGTTTGGATTAGGGTTAGATAAGGGTTAGGGTTAGGATTAGGTTGTGGGTTAGGGTTAGGGTTAGGGTTAGGGTTAGGTGAGAGTGAGGGTGAGGGTGAGGGTGGGGGTGATGGGGTGAGGGTGAGGGTGAGGTTGAGGGTTAGGGTTAGGTGAGAGTGAGGGTGAGGGTGGGGGTGATGGTAAGATTGAGGTTGAGGGTTAGGGTTAGGTGAGGGTGAGGGTTAGGGTGAGAGATCGGTGAGGGTGAGGTCGGAGGGTGGGGGGTGGGGTGAGGGTGAGTTTGAGGGTTAATGTTAGGGTTAGGGTTAGGGGAGGGTGAAGGTGAGGGTGAGGGTGAGGGTGAGGGTTAGCGTTAGGTAATGGTGAGGTTGAGGTTGAGGTTAAGGGTTAGGGTTAGGTTTAGGTGAGGGTGAGGGTGGGGGTGAGGGTGAGGATAAGGGGTTAGCGTAACTATTATATCATTAATTACTCAGAAACTACACACACCGTACACTCATATTTTTGAGCCGTAGAATACCCCGTCCAATAAATACTATATATAATCTCTTTATTTACTTATCACATACGCGTACAGGATCGTTGGCGGATTCGAGACCATCTTGTTCGGTCCGATAACTTTTTTGTACGCGTATGTGAGAGGGGGCTTATATATAAATATTTATTGGATCTGTCCAGTTTGGACGGGTTAGGTATGTAAACATGGCGTGTATATGTATTTACTTGTGTTCTTGTGTACTTTCTTTTCGTCAGAGTTTCGGCGGCGCTTACTCGTTGTTCTCCGTGTACAAATTGCGGAGGGATATGCATGAATATATCCTTCCCATTATAGTGTACTCGGAGAACAGCGGGTAGGTGCTGCCGAAATTTTGACGAATTGAAAGTACACTTGAACACACGTAAATACATATACACGTCACGTTTACATACCTAATGGGATAGAAGCCTTCCTCTGACAGCCGGTCACACATGCGGTCCTCTGAACACACGTTTACATCCCTAAATTAAAATGATATATGTCGGGATATGCTCACTTTCATTAATTTTTAAATTATAGATGCGGACAGTTCCTGACAAATCGTTCATGAGCATACCACGTGATCGAAGACATCTAGACACCCGGTACAAGGATGGGATAGAAGCTTTCTTAGCCTACTCTGACACAAATCCTCTACGGTCGCTAAGCGGGTCGATTTTCTGTCCTTGTAAGAATTGCAGGAACGGTAAAATGCTCGCTAGGAGTGACGTAAGTTTTCATCTGTCAATCAATGGATTTGATAGCTCTTATGTATTTTGGAGTCATCACGGTGAAGGCGTCCCGGTGATGCAATCAGAGGAAGAATTCACTGAAGTCAGCAATCCGACAGTTGACACGACTGATATGTTAGAAGATATTCTTGCAGCGCCGTCGGTGAGCGATGTCAACACTAATGATATGTTTCAAGATGTAGATCGATTGATGAGACTTGTTGAAGAAAATGAGTCACCGTTATACGAGGGGTGTAAGGAGTTCACAAGGCTTTCTTTTATGCTGAGGCTTATTCATATCCAAACACTCAGTGGGATGGCTGTTACACATTTTGAGATGTTATTAGATTTGCTGAGGAAAGTCATTCCAGGCGGCGAGAATAGCATCCCCGCGACCTATTACGAAGCTCACAAGATTGTTGATACGCTGGGGCTTGATTACAAGAAGATAGACGCCTGTCCTAACGACTACATCTTGTACAATAAGGGTAATAAAGCTCTGGAGGAATGTCCGACGTGTCATGTATCACGTTGGAAATGAGAAGTTGAAAGAACATCCGAAGGCGGTGCATCCAATAAGCAGAACAGAATCCCTGCGAAGGTTCTCCGATATTTTCCAATTATTCCTAGGCTGCAGCGGTTTTATATGTCTGCCGAGCTGGCTAAGAATATGCGATGGCACTCGACCGACCGTAAAGAGGACGGGAAACTAAGACATCCTGCGGACGGTGAGGCATGGAAGCACATTGACCGTATATACCCCGACTTCGGTAAAGAGTCTCGGAATATTAGGCTGGGGCTTGCTAGCGACGGATTTAATCCGTTTGGATTAATGAGCTCTGCTTGGTCTACCTGGCCAGTGTTGCTGACACCGTACAATATGCCGCCGTCGATGTGCATGAAGCAACCGTACATGATACTGTCACTTTTGATCCCTGGAAGATATTCTCCTGGAAATGACATCGATGTTTTCCTCCAACCATTAATTGACGACCTGAAGCTTCTCTGGGAAAAAGGTGTCAGCACTTATGATGCTTATGGTAAGGAGTCTTTCTGTATGCGGGCAATGGTCATGTGGACAATTAATGACTTCCCGGCATACGCTAATCTATCTGGATGGTCGACGAAGGGTCAGATTGCTTGTCCGATTTGCATGTCAGACTATGAGGGAAAGTTTCTAAAGTACAGCCGTAAGTTTTGTTATTGGCAACACAGAAGATGGTTGCCTACAGGGCACAAGTTCAGAAAGTTAGTAGGAAAGTTCGACGGCAATCCAGAAAGTAGACCGACACCACCAAGGCTGACCGGAGAAGAAATATTTGAGCTTCTACATCCTTTACCTAGAAAAATATTTGGAAAAAAAAGATTCAACAAAGAAAATCCATTTGGTGTTAGGAGAAAAATATTGAAGCAAAAATGGAAGGGAAAGGGAAAATCAAAAGGAAATAAGCCTCGCAATGTCCAGTCGCATGAGTGTGTCTCAAAAGGCACCAAACTTCCGCATGGATGGTCAAAATTCAGCATATTTTATCAGCTGCCATATTGGAGAAGTTTAAAAATACGTTACAACTTGGATGTCATGCACATCGAGAAGAACATATGCGAGAATCTCTTGAACACTTTGTTGCAGGACGGGAAAAAAATCGAAAGATGACTTAAGGGCACGTCGAGACCTAGCAGAATTGAACATTCGTCCGGAACTGCAAGCTATAGATAAGGGCGACGGAAAGTTTGAACTCCCTGCCTCCCGTGTTACACTATCGAAGGATGAGGTCCACAATATGTGTTTATTTCTAAAGTCCGTGAAGACACCGGATGGTTATGCTTCAAACATTTCAGCAAATGTGCATATTGAGGACAGAAAGATTTTGGGACTCAAGACACATGATCATCATATTCTATTACATCAACTTCTCCCGGTTGCGTTGCGACATGTTGACAAGGAACTCGCGATGGTGGTAATAGAATTCTGTGGTTTCTTCAAGCAACTATGCTCTAAGGTGATTGATGTCAGGGAGTTTGAAGAATTAGAGGGACGTGTTGCTAATACACTGTGTAAAATGGAAATACTATTTCCACCCTCATTCTTCACGGTCATGGTGCATCTCACAATACATTTAGCATACGAAGCCCGCATCGCAGGACCAGTTCAATATCGCTGGATGTACCCCGTGGAGAGGTATTTATTATTATAATATTCATTTAATATTTGTCAAATTACGTTTCTCAGTTCAATTTTGTCACAAATCATGAAACTATATGCTTGTAGGTATTTGGGTTTCATGAAACAACTGATGCATAATCGTGCACATCCTGAAGGGTCGATCGCAGAGAACTACATAAGTAACGAGAGTTTGAATTTTATCTCTCGTTACTTGCGGGGCGTAGAGACAAGGCTGAACCGTCCCTAACGAATAATTGACGGTACATTCTACAATGATCGTGGGGAGGACACTAGATTCCCCAGAATGGAGCTAGATCAAGCCCACACATATATCCTGAGCAATGATACTACATTTAACATATACGCGGCGTAAGTATTTAACTGTTTGAATCAGATTAGATCACCTCACAATAATACTACATTTATCTCTATTTAACCGTTATAAATGCTTCTTGTCTAGGCTTCACATCCGACATGTCCAGACTAATCTTAAATGCAGAACAAAAAATAAGAGAGTTATGGACACACACTCTAGACAATTCCCTGCATGACTGAAGGGTGAAGTAAGATCTTTTTACATTTCTGATTCGTATATCAAATATATGTGCCTGCCAACAGATATGTAAACTATTTTCTTCTTTTCTTAAGGTTGACAAACGGATTACGAATGGGATTAACCTGTCTGAGAAAGTTTGTTTATATGCCAGAGGTCCTTCTAATGTGGTTAAGCATTATGGAGGCTACTGTGTCAACGGCTTTAGGTTTAACATCGTCGGTCTCGAAGAGAGACGACAAACGCAAAACAGCGGTGTGTTCTGCTCCTTCTCTCAACTGTCATACGCTAGTGCAAAAGATCTAAATCCGATACAGGGGGAAATCTATTGCTACGGTCAGGTAGAAGACATCGTGGAGATTTTCTATGGGATTAATAAGGAAGTCAGTCATGTGATGTTTAAGGTTCGTTGGTGTGAACAGAAAAAGGCGAAGGATGAATACGGTTACACAATCGTTAATCTTAACAAGGAAATATATCAGTCTGAAAAATACATGTTAGCTACTCACGCCAAACAGTGCTTTTATGTCAAAGATATAATGAAAAATGACGAATGGGTTATCCTTAAGAATCCGCCTAGAGCCTACATTCATGAAGTCGTGTCTGACGAAGATCACGATGAGGAGGTTATCTTGGCCGACGAAATAACCGAGGAGTTTTCATTGACACAAAATAATAATCTGGAAGATGAAATTGCACTAGCGCGCCCTGATGTACCTGCGATTATATGTGAGCCAAGGCGTAAAGGAAAAAAACCTGTCCGCAGCGGAGTCGATAAAACTATAAGAACAGTCCTTTCGTTGGCACGCACACGGTCGCAGGCTATCCATACACGATCGCAGAGTAGAGCCTCAACATCATCTGTTTGACTGGTTATCATGTATCATGATGTGTATGCATTATATTATTGCCTTTATATTATCTGGTTGACTGGTTATCATGTGGATGTGTTTGACTGGTTATCATGTAACACAGTGTGTCATGTATTACATTATTGCCTTTGTATTATCTGTTTAACTGGACATCATGTACACACGATTTTGTTGCCATGTGCTGTTTTATTAATTATTTGCATTATCTGTTTAACTGGACATCAGTATTACATTATTGCCTTTGTTGGATATTCATTATGTTTTCAAAGTATAGATGACGAGAGGATTACGTAAGAAAGCGCTTGAGAGAATTTTGGGTAGACATTCTGGAGGCGACGCACATGCCTCTACGTCAGGTATTTTTATTTATTTGTTATATTTGTACATTTCTATAAACTATTAACATGAGCCTAATATATTTTTAACATTTACTACACAGGAGGAAGAGATGCTACACATGACTCGCAGCCACAGGACACATTACGCGGAGATGCTCCACATGATGTGGAGACACAGGCTGATCCTACACAGCATGCGGAGATACCACCACCACCGCATGCAGATATATTGGAGGAGAGGAGATTTGAGCCGTATAGCGTAGCTTTAGAAACTGCGGCACTACCGCCAGATTCTATTACGGATCAGCGAGTCCACGGTCCGGCCAAGGTGAGGGATGATTAGGATTCTTATCATATTATGCGCCCCATCACGCAGCAAAGGTACGAACAAGCAAAGCGTAGATGCCTCGAACTGAAAGGTATGAATAAATTTTTATAGTCTATCGGTTATTATTTTAAATTTTTTTCGCAAATATACATTGATTCATTGTTTCATTCGATTCTTTGTTTCGCAGGTACCGAGCGACCTCCTAGACGCGGCCGCAATGCTACTAAGGAATCGAACCTCATCCCTGATATTAATCGGAGGGCTGTGATCCGATGGGAAAACGGAGTGCCTGTTGGGGCCTTTGCCAATGCTTTCAACAATTTCCTTGCCGCTTTAGCCAGGAGACACGATTTCTTCAACATATTTTTGACGTGGAAATCACAGCGGATTGATGCGCTGGTGGCTTGTTGGAGATATATATGTGTGAGTCATTTATTTTAATTTTCATCATTATTAGTTATTAGTTTATTATTATGTTTAATACACTGATTTGTATCTACTTTTTCTTTATATGCTGAAGCGATTTTTCTTTCTTGACGATAATATTTGTGCCTGGACGTACTGCTTCGGGCAAATCAATGTATCGTTTAAGAGATGGCGGTTTGAGGTAAAGAAAAAATATTTTATCCAAATAACAGAAGATTGGGAGCGATACTGGCATCTTGACACGCGTGTGGATGGAGTAGATTTTTTTGCACTTTGTAGTTACTGGGACACGGCTAAAATTCAGGTATTATTGAAGTATATATTTTTAATTTATTGTTTGAATTTCTATATTGTTTCGAATTGACATTGTTTTGCAGGCTCAAGCCGAAATAGAAAGGAGGAATCGCAACGCGCCTCGCAGTTACGAGCATCACGGGGGCTCCAGGACATTCAGCCAGCATTATCATCAATTAGAGCTTGAGGTATATAATATATTAGCTTTTACGTTGAGTATAATTTATGTGTTATGGGTTAATGATATATTTGAATAAAATAGGGAAGAGGAGATCTCAGACATTTTGCAGATCGTATTCTGACTTCCTGGAGCCCGAATTACGCCGATGAAGAGAAGAAAGCAAAGAATAAGGATCTGGCTGTAAGTAGCAGTTCATTTATATATTCAATTTCATATTAATGCATCATTATTAAGTCGATTTGCCCAGGTTGTTTTGATATATCGCAGGAGAAAGTACATGCCAAGGTACAGGAGCAATTGACTCAGTCTCAGGTCTGTTCTAACACTCCTGGCCGGCTAAGTAGGGAGGATGAGGACTCCATCATCGAGATGGTCATTGGACCTAGTAGGAAGAACAGATATCGATGGAGAGGATCCGAGCAGAGGCCGCACGAGTCTAATAGCACCTACGAGTCTGCAGCACCACAAGGAACACCAGGAAGCAGTTCATATCAAGACTCGATGGAGCAGCGATTAAAAGCGATTGAAGATTGGCAGTCGCAGCAAACAACATATCAACGGGCTCTAGAGGAAGAACGGAGGCGCCGGGAGCAGACCGAATTGGAGTTCACACAATTCATGTCGACTCTGCCTCAGGAGGCTCAGGAGGCATATAGGAGACGGTTTTTGTCGTCACAGGTAATATATATACTTTGTTTTTTTTTAATTAGATGATATCGTACATACTGATACACACCGATACAAACTGTTACACACAAACCCTAACTCTAACCCTAACACAAACCTCAAAATATATACTTATAATGTTTTTATGTGATGGTGGTGTTGATGGTGTATGCGTGCGTAGTGTTGGTGGGTTGGTGGGTGAGGTTGGAGGATTTGTGGTTGAGGATGAGGAGTGTGGATTTTGTTGTGGAGGTGGTTGAGGGGGGAGAGGTAGGGTGAGGGGGAGTGTTGTTGGTTGGTGGGTGAGGTTGGAGGATTTGTGGTGGTGTTGTGGTGTGATGTGTTGTGCAGTGCAGTGTAGTGTTGTGTTGTGATGGTGTAGTGTTGTGGTGTTGTGTTGTGATGGTATAATGTTGTTGTGTTGTGGTGTTGTGTTGTTGTGTTGTGATTTTGTGGTGTTGGTTGTAGTATATTTATATTTGTACTCTTATTAACGTTTACACACACTTGTTAACATTTGATTTATATTTACAGGCCGGGACTTCTTCACAAGGTGCAGCCGGGGGTAGTCATAATGTGGCTGGTGTTGAGGATGAGGATGATGATGATCAGGAGGATTGATTGTCCTTAATATAACTTTGAAAACAATTTCTTATGTTGTATAAACAATACTTATTATGTACCTGTCGAGAGACTTTTACTTGTTTTTATTGAATTAAATGTGTGATATATGCGTGAGATTGAAGCTTTCTTCTGATTGAACAGGTTTTTAAAAATTATTATCGATATTGTACAGGGTATTTTCAATTTTCATAATATTATTTTAATTTCTTTTTTTAAAATGTTTAGCGACGGAATTTCCGTCGCTAAAAATACTTTTAGCAACGGAAATTACGTCACTAAAGTATTATTTAGCGACGGAAAACGTGCACGAAATCACATCTGTGCATATTTCAGAAACAATAGCGACGAAAAATCCGTCGCTAATAAATTTTAGCGACGGAAAATCCGTCGCTAATAACTTTTTTAGGGACGGTTTTTCCGTCGCTATTTTTTTTATTTTTTTATTATTTTAAATTAGCGACCACTTGTCTGTCGCTAATAATCCGTCGTTAATATTTAGCGACGGAAATTCCGTCGCTAAAGGTCGTTTTAGGCACCCCTATTATAGCGTCGTTATTTTAGCGACGGAAATTTATTTTTTCCGTCGCTAAAACTTTTAGCGACGGAAAATCGACCTATAGCGACGGATTTTTCCGTCGCTAAAAGTTAAAATTCCAGCAGTGTTATCGCTCTATTGGGGAGAGTCGATAAGTGGATTTTGTCAGAGGTGTTTGATATTAACGTGACAAGAGAATGTTGTGATCGGAGTAACTTTGAGGATTGATAAGTGGATTGTCAGAGGTGTATTGTTAACGTGACAAATTGGGAGTAATACAAGCTGCATTCATACTCCATGGGGGTGATGATCGTCAGAAGTATAATGTTAACTTGACGATGTGAAAGATTTGTTACTCTCAATCTAGTGAATTCCAAGTAACCAACCCCTAGTCTTAATTAAGAGTTAGCAGGGGAATAAAAAGAGATAGACAAGGCACATCGCCTAATGGGGTACTATCCATGAAGTCGGAATAGAGGCATATCACCTGGTAGGCCATTATCTGATGAGTTAGACTATCAGAGGTAACTGTTAACGTGATAGTTTTGTGGACCTACCATCCTATTGAAGAAGATTGGTAAGTTGATGGACTATCAGAGGTAACTGTTAACGTGTCTGCCATCCTATTGAAGAAGATTGGCAAGTTGATAGACTATCAGAGGTAACTGTTAACGTGATAGTTGTTGGACCTGCCATCCTACTGAAGAGGATTGGATTCAATGGCCGTAGTATCTTCCCCTTCTGACTGAGAAGATTGGGCTTGGTCCGATTGCTCAGGCGGATCCTTCCTACTTTGTTCTTCATCTTTGATCCTGGTAATAATCTTTTAAGCCTGTTCACCTTAATAGATTAGTTGTCTCTAGGAACGGCATTCTATAACCCTTATTTATGCTAGAAGGTCGGTCTGCAAGTTGTGTCGCATGTCTCCACTAAGGTAGATTGTGTCATACTTGAGGAACATCGCAAAGCCATGTTTCGAAACCTTTTGACGAAGGCTTTGACAGACTCCCTCTTCTTCTGCTTAGTGGCGAGAAGGGTATGGATGGAGACTTCTATATCCTCTTCAAAAAATCTTGATAGGAAGAGTTTCTCTAGATCGGCCCACTTTTGGATACATCCCGCAGGCAGTTTCCTGAACCATTCAAAGGCAACTCCCTTGAGGGTGCTAATGAATAATCGAGCCAGTTTGACATCGTTTGATATAACATTCCCCATCTGTGACTTGAAATGATAGATATGTTGGTTCGGTGATCCCATGCCGTCAAAAATTTATAGTGTCGGTACCTCACACTTTGGAGGATAAGGGGCTGCATCCCATTCGACAAGATAAGGCCTGATAACTCCCTCGTCTTGGAGCTCGCTTGTGTTAGCAATGGCCTTGAAGCGGGCTTCCAATTCTTCCATTTTAGCAGATTGGAGATTTTGCTCGTTCTCAGTCTCTCTTCCTTCATCAGGGGAAGATTCCAAGTTGTGGGCTTCTTGTTCAGAAGCAGCACCATCAACCACTTTTCCTTTCCTTTTCTAGTGTGAGGTCGGGATGAAGACGCTTTTCCTCTCCGGAAAGATTTTTGCCTAGGTGGCGAAGCTAATTCCCAGCAGAGTCGCTATATTTTGTTTAGTGGAAAATTCGCAGTAAAAGAAATGAAAGAAAATTTTGATTTAGATTCTCTCAATCTCAATTACAATTGGATTCTGATTACAAAACAGAGGAGAATTAATCTGAATTCTCCCCTTTGTTTAATTCTGGGTTCTTCACGGTGGCGATGAAGTGCCTCCCTCGAATACTCGTATCGAGTTTGCTCTCCGTTGACGATCAACACGTCTTCATTCGCTAGAACGGTATCTCCTCCTCACGATTTGATGTTGTGGAGAACTTGCGTTGCAAGTTTGAAACTCTTGATGAGTTGATAACTCTGAACGAGTTTGAAACTCTATGAAAGAGTTGATTTAACTGAAATCGGTTTGTAAGCCAAGGATGACCTCCTCGTTGCTGAAGTTGAAGATGATCTCCGTTGGAGAATAAAGCCGATCCCTTCAGGCCCTTTCTGCTCTAAGAAATTCCCCCTTTGCGGCCAAGTCCTAGATCCAAAAAGCCAGCCATAACTCTGTTGAGTTTACCCCTATTTATAGGGGATTAAGGGGTGTAACCGCCCCCTTAATTCACTCCTAAGTGGGGCTGAATGGGGTGTAACCGCCCCCTTAAATAGCTCCCCAAATCGTGGGGAAAACGGTTTTGAAACCGTTCAATTCGTGTTTTGAACGAGTCAAATGCTAAAAAATAGCGTTCAGGGCCCAAACTCTGCGTTTTAGACTTGAAACGCAGAGTTGGACCTATTTTGGTGGCTGAACGGACAGGTTGCGCTGCGCAAAAATGAACTCTGCGTTTTGGGCCTGGGACGCAGAGTTGAGCTCTGCATGTGTAGGCGTATAAAATTGCCTATAGGTCCCTTATCACAGCTCGACGACGCCGATTCAACAAACGGACCATCGGGCGACATATCCGAACAAAGTCGTTAGCCTGCAAACACCGAGGTCAACAAATTGCACGCGATCAACAGAATGCATTCGCATGCGGAATCAATCCAACGGTTCGGGGAGTCAACGAGTCGTCCAACCAAGAACGGACTCGAACGAATCGCGATCAAATCAAGATCAGTTTCGGACTCAAACTCAGAAGTGGAATTACTGCCAAATCGGGAATCAACAACAAATCGATTCCAGACCAAGTCAACCACAAACCAAATCAAGTCCGAACAACGGAGAACCAGAAACAATGGGAAACGACGAAACGGACAAACACCCGGGGACTCGACCTAAACCGAGCCACCCAAAGGTGGCTCGGCCCAAGCCGAGCCACCCTGAGGTGGCTCGGTGGCCGAGCCACCTTGGGGTGGCTCGGCATGAGCCGAGCCACCCCAAGGTGGCCGGTTTTCCCCCCCTCCCCTTGTGTGTTGTGTACACGTGCATACGAGCACAGTGAGAGGCTATAAATAGAGGAGGGGTTCTTCATTTTTAAAGGTTAGAAAAAGAGGAGTCGAAGCTCTGCCTGATTCAGATCTAAACACTTAAAAAGATTAGAGCTTTGGAACTTCAAGGGCTTGTCCATCCAGATCCGGTGCTCGGCGATCGTCAACGCCAAATAAGGCAAGAGTTTGAGAGGAATCGGATCCCGGATCTCAGATCTACGTCGTTATACTCCGGATCTAAGCTTGGTTCTTAGATCCCGAGATTCGAGCGGTCGTTTCCTTGGTGAAACGATCCCTCCCGGCTATTATCTCCTTGGTGGGATAATACCCGTAATACTGCATAGATCCGACCGGATCTAGATCTCGCGGTGGTCCACGGCAAACAACCCCGACGCAGGCAAAGAACCCACAAAAGCGAGTGACCGTAAAACAGGAGCTCGCGATTTGTTCAGAGAGAATTGTAATTTTTATTTCTTTATTTTGATTTTCATTGTAACCG
>BQKN01062809.1:0-35640 GCA_022839385.1 Asparagus kiusianus | reverse complement strand
AAAGTTGTAATGAAATCATCAATGAAGAAGAACACAATTTTCCACGCGAACAGCATGAACTTTGCGTTTTGAGTCTGGGACGTAGCGTTGAGCTCTGCATGAACTCTGCGTTTTGAGTCTGGGACGCAGAGTTGAGCTATGCATGAACTCTACATTTTGAGTCTGGGACGCAGAGTTGAACTCTGCATGAACTCTGCGTTTTGAGTCTGGGATGTAGAGTTGGGCTCTATGCGGACTCTTCATTTTGAGTCCACAAATTCTACGTTTTGAGGTGGTAATGCAGGGAGGACCTCTACGTTTTACTTCTGGGAGTTTGGAACGCGACCACGAGCTATGCGTTTTGAATCTGGGACGCAGAGGTGAGTTCTGCGTTTGGATTTGAAGAGACTGTCAATTTGTAGTCTCTTTTGCTAAAGCGTTGCAAAGACTGTCACCTTGTAATCTTCGTCTTGGCTCCTTAAAAATATAAGAGTCATCAGATTATAGCTCCCGATGTTGATTGTGAAGGATGTTGATTAGAGATTTCATCAGTTGTTGTGAATGTTGTCAGATTGTAACCTTCATCGATCTACGTAAAAATCTTCAAATTATAGCCTTCTGGAAGCCGTCGAATTGTAACTTCCATCATCGCTGTTTGATGAGGATCAGCTATCTATTATGATTTTTAGACAGCCTACAATAAGCAAGATCATGTCAATGAGTTGAGAATGATGTTCGAAATCATGAGAAAACATCAACTCAAGATGAACCCAACCAAGTCATTTCTAGGGGTATCATCATGTAAATTCATGGGATTTATTGTAACTACTAAAGGAATACTTGTCAATCCCAAAAAAGTATAAGCTATCCAAGAGTTACCACCTCCAAGAAATCACAAAGAAGTCAGAGCTTTACAAGGGTGATTAGCCTATATTCATAGGTTCATCACTAATTTATCTAGAAAATGTCAACCATTTCAAAAACTGATGAAGAAAGGGATTTCGTTCATTTGGGATGGTACTTGTCAAGACACTTTCAATGAGATCAAGGGTTATCTCATGAAATCACCTGTTTTAGCTGCACAATTCTCAGGTAAAACTTTCCTAATCTATATCAGGATAATAGAACAATCTCTCAGAGCACTTCTTACCCAGAAGAATGACAATGGCCATGAGCAAGATATTTATTATCTTAGTCGTACCATAATTGGTGTCGAGCATCACTACAATCCAGTTGAAAAGGAAGGTCTAGCATTGTTCTCGACCCTATCTCACTAGTCAGTCCATCCACATCATCTTGAGAGTCAATCTTTTATGGATACTCATGATGAAACCCCGATCACTAAACTCCATAATAGCCAAATGGGCAAAAATGCTTTAACAATGTGACATGACATTCATGCAACAAAAAGCAGTTAAAAGTTAGGTAATAGTTTACTTTTTAGTAGATCATCCCATCCCTAAATCTTCTGAACTCTGTGAAGTTATTCTGGATGAAGTATTCGAGTCAAATGTTACCTTAGACCACTAGGTATGGAAACTTTACTTGTGCATCAAGACACAATCACAAGGGAGCAATTATCACAAGAGTGGGTGTAGTACTGATCGATTCCTATGAATATATCCTTTCTTGGACTGATTCATTGACCAAGACATACTCCAATAAAGTGATTAAGTATAATGCCTCATGATTGGCTTGCAACTCGCTCAAGATATAGATGTCAAATACCTTAAAGCTTGTGACGATTATAAATTGATTGTCAATCAAATCAAAGGGGAATATTAGGTCCACCACAAAGACCTTATACCCTATTACGAAGTGTCAATAAAGCTCGTTCAGTCATTCAAAGGTTTCTACATCAGTCATATAGCTCACCTCAAAAACACTCAGGAAGACGCTTTAGCGTCTCTGGTAGCTACCCTTGCCCTAACTCCTAAGTCTATTAGGCATATTACAGTATCTAGTCATCAATTATGCGGCTCAAAGTAAATTCTGGAAACTAACAAAGTGCATGTCATACTGACTCGCTTCAACATTAATGATTAGCATTTTTCGATCATTGATTATGTCTTGCGTGGAATATTACCTGAAAATCCGAAGTAAGCAATCTCTATTCAAAGAAGAGCTTCATGCTTCTTCTATGACTGTGCTACATAGACTTTGTATCTTCGATCATTCTATGACATATTACTTTGATATGTATCACCAAATGAAGCTAAAAAACCATTAAA
The DNA here is from genome assembly GCA_022839385.1 of Asparagus kiusianus. Classification (NCBI taxonomy): domain Eukaryota; kingdom Viridiplantae; phylum Streptophyta; class Magnoliopsida; order Asparagales; family Asparagaceae; genus Asparagus; species Asparagus kiusianus. Next base: position 33,430 of record BQKN01062809.1, on the reverse strand, counting down.
AGAAGCTCATAACGGTACTGTAGGCATCAAAAATTGCCGATAGGTCTCCGCAAACAGCTCAGTGTTAACGAACGACGATGAACATCACTACCCGGTTCACAAGAGTTCCATCGACGTCGGTGAGCACCTGAAGTGAACCGACGGACTACGTGAGCCAATAGAATCTCAGAACAACGGGGATACGGACTGACCGGAAACCCCGCGATCACTACAAAAGGAGCAACGCCCGTCATGTCCTGTTCGCCTCACTGATTATCCGACCATTAAGGCCTACAGAGCTCGCCGTCAGAATTCCAACGCATCCGAAATCAGTCAAATCCGAGTTCGGACGAAAAGTCAACGAGGAGTCAACGGCGGGACAACGGCAGGACAACGGCAGGACCTCGGACTGAACCGGGGCACCCTGGGATATCTCGGCAGGCTCGAAACACCCGAGGGGTGTCTTGGCAAAGCCAAGACACCCTAGGGGTGTCTCGGCCAGGCCGAGACACCCCCTTAGGGGTGTCTCGGCTATGGCCGAGACACCCCCTTAGGGGTGTCCTCACACCAATGGTCCCCCCCTGTTTTGGGTGTCCACATGGTCCCCCCTCCTTTTGGCCTCTTCCACATGGTTCCCCCCAAGGGTGTCTTGGCCTCCTTTTATGGCGAAACGCCTTTTATGGCGAAACGCCTTTTACGGCGAAACGCCTTTTACGACGAAACGCCTTTTACGACGAAACACCTTTTACGGCGAAACACCTTTTGGGGTAGCCCCTAGGGCCTCCTCTTGGCCTATAAATAGAGCCCCTTGGCCTCCATTTGAAGGGGCTCCCAATTCTTGGCTGAATTATCTTGGCTAGAATTGCTCTTGGTCTGAAGCGGCGAAGCCCTGCTGGAGTAAGGAGTGAGGTCTGAATTTTGAAGCAGCGAAGCTCTGCCGGAGTGAGTAGTAAGAAGTTCTTCATCAGCCCCCCTTCATTCACCCCTTTCTTTTCCTTAGTGTTGCCCCTTAGCGGTGATACTAAGAAGAGCTAGTGTCTCGTTTTAGCCGAGATATAAGCTTTAAACTTCTAAGATCTCACGCGGATCGACGAAGTTCTGTTTCTATATCCCTTCGCGGATAGACGAAACTCTGCCGGATTTTCCCGGAAAGGATCTTGATCAACCGGCGGTCCACGGATATCAACATTCCCGTCACAGGCCAAAGACCCACGCAAGCGAGACCGCACCAAACCGGGATCTCGTGTTTATTTTCGCTAAAGTTGTAATCATTTGTTTTCATTTTAATTCTGTTGTAACGATTGAAGTTGTAACAGATCTCAAAAGCAATGAAAACAGCAACTTTTCCCGAAAACAAGCTGGCGACCACAGTGGGAGCCGCCGACCTCGCTACCGAGATCGGAGTGACGCAACCGGCCTTCAAGATCCGGGTGAATGAAGAGGTCGAATACGAGTTCGACCAGCAGATGTTTGAAGAGTACCTCTCTTCCTCCTCCTCCAGATCCGCCTCTCCCAACAGGCGTGGGAAGACTCCACCTCCCAGAAGGGCTCACGGGATCTCCAGCTCCAAAATCCAAGATCCCGTCGCCATTACTACACCCGCACCACGCAACGGCCCCGCGTCGTTCAGCGTGGTCGGTGTTGCAACTCCGGCTCTCCCTCCCGCCGCAAATGCGATTGATGATGCAACTCCGGCGCCATCAAAGAGGGCTCTCCAAAGACGGCGTCAACGCCTCGCCCTACAACAAGCCAAAGCTGCTGAATCATTGGATTGGATCCGCTACAATAAGGATCTAAAGTCCAGGTACCGCCGAGAACAATGGCAAACAATCAACTCTTCCTCCTCCAAAACAGAAGCGAACGAGTGGGTTCGCGTCAAGAGGAATCGTTCCACCCTTGAGGAGCGGATCAAGAAGCATCGGGCATTGCTCGCGCATGCCCGACTCCTCCTAAAGAAGGCGGAGGAGATGCAGCAAGAAACGGCGATCAAAAGGCCGTCTACAAACAGATTGGTGTGGGTTCCCAAGCCAAAACCAGCGCCTCAAACACAAGGGGGTGGAGTTGCGGCCCGAGTTCCTTCAAAACCAGAGCCGGCGCCTTTAACGGAGCCAGGTAACAAAGGGGATCATTCAAAACCCAGGGTTCCTTTGAAGGGTCGCCTCGGTCCCTTATCGGTGAATCGAGGTAGAGTACCCATCAAGGAAAGACTGGGACCATTGAAAGGTCCCCAAGTTGCAAATCAGACTGGGGGTCGAATCAATCCCCCCAAAAAAGATGATAAAGGGAAAGCCCCTATAACCGACCGCATCGGATTGCGAGTCGAAGCAAAAGAGCCCGTTCAATTTCTATGCTCACAAAAGCGTAAACTTGAACGGGCCACTTTTGAGAAAGCTAACAGAGCGCCATATTCATCTGATGAGGATGGTGTTGTACCGGGGAACACATGTCAACGCTCTATAGGTTGCTCCAGTTACCAAACTGATGAGCTGTACTATAGAGCTGGGGGTGTGGAAAAATCCCAGAAAAAATATGTGCAGGATATGGAGTCTCACTGCCCGTGCGCCAATATCATCAAAGCGGTGCTGTCGGAATGCTGCTGTGCCCAAACCCCAATGAGAGTTTCGGTGTTCGAGAGAATTTCCACACCGAGGTGTTCCCACAAGAAGAAGTTCGTCCGCCAAGAAGATGAATATCTAAGGGTGTCGGCTAATATGACCGGCAGAACGAGATCGACGCAACCCTTCAACCTGGATCAGCTTGCCAAGGTATCCCGATGCATGACGCGGTTGTGGTCGGGAACTATCAGCCGGAAGGATTACCGAAGGGTACCAAAGGGGCTTTCTCTAGAAGAAGAGGCGTTGGATACTGATTCAGACTCTTGCTCGGCCGTAGCGTCTGATGACACAGCTTCTAGCTCGGGGCAACCTTATGCATCGCTTATGATCAGCGCCGAACAAGTAACTAAGATACTTGAAGAGGCCCTGGCTAAGCAGAAAGAGGCCTTCAAAATCGAGATGGAAACGGCTATGTTACGGATGAGGGAAGAGCACGACCAACAAATTCGAGCTCTATCTAATCAGCTCGGTGAATCCAGCCGTCGTAACCATGCTAACCAAGCAGGTAGCGATTCAGATGTGGATGAACCTCTCAATGCTGAGAACCCTCCAGTTAACCAAAATGCTGGGGGTGGTCCTTCCAATAATAACAATATAGGGGGTTGCCCCGTTATCCCTCTTTCAATCTCTCCAAGCCCCGATACAAGCGAGGATGAGAAAATGAAAGATCTCGAGAGCAAAATCAACGCCCTGATGTCTGCTCGAGAGGTAAAGAAGACCGGCATTCCGTGTCCTTACCCAAAAGAGTGGGACTCGATCCCGTATCCGGCGAAGTTCAACCTGATCAACTTCACGCCGTTCGACGGAAGGGGCTCGCCCACTCAACATCTGATCTACTTCAAGTCCCACTTGGGCATGATCTCCGGCAATGAACCCTTGATGGTTCGGTCATTCGTCGGCACTCTTCGCGGAGCTGCCTTCGATTGGTATCGCCGTCTTAAATTTGGAAGCATCAACAGTTGGGAGGACCTGGAAAGCATGTTCCTCACTCATTTCTTTGATGACGACGACGAGATATCCATTAGGACACTTTTCGATGAGAAACAAAAGAACGGAGAGTCGGTGGATACCTTCATCAAATGCTTCCACAACAAGGCGATGAACTGCAAGGATCCCATCACGGAGGAGTTCATCTTGCCGACTTGTCATAACAACTTATCCATTAACATCTTGGATGTTATGGGAATAGAGCCGTCCGACACTTGGAAGGACCTGAAGGTCCGAGGGGAGCAATCCGAGCGATTCCTCCGAAGGAAGAAGACCGAGAGGGGTCAATCAACGACTAATCCTCCGAATTCTAACTTCGCCTTCCGTGGTAAGGGCGAAACACCTGCAGCGGCTGTTGCTGCCAATCAGACATCGCAACAACAGCCCCGGAGACAGCAGAAGACTCCGGATCAGAGGCCTCAAAAGAGTACTCCTTCAAGGACGAAGAGGTTCCAGCTATCTTCAAATCCCTCCTTGAAAACAACAAAATCAAGCTGCCACCAATCACGAATCAGGAGGAAGCTGTCGATACTTCGGATCCAAAGTACTGCGCATACCACAGGAGGATCCTTCATCCCACCAAGGCTTGCTTTCCTTTAAAGAATAGCATCCAGACCTTGGTTGAAGCCGGCGTCATAACGCTAGCATAAGCCAATCAAGAGCGGCATAACTCCAGTGGGTGCACGAGTATAAACTGTATCCCCAAACTCCGACCGGTATAAGAGTATAAACTGCTCCCCGACTCCGAAGAGTATACGAGTATAAACTGCTTCTCAATACTCCAATAGGTATATGATTCTAAACTATTTCCTTTCTTCAACGGGAAGTTCCTGGAGAACGCTATACGTGGCATTCTTAAGGATAACCCGATCATGCAGCTGATACAAAACCAGTTTTGCAAGAAAAGCTGGGGGTGGATAATTCATCATTTACCACAACCAAAATCCCCTCTCGATTCCTTCAATGAACGAGAGGTCCCCAAATCAAACGATCAAACCGTCTTACAGTGATGATCGTTCTGCACTTCCCACTTGGTCAAACCTATTAAAGTTAGGGCCAAAGCCAGATTCCCCTCTCGATTCTTTCCATGAACGAGAGGTCCACTTTCAATTTGAGCAACCAAACCTATAAAAGTTAGGGTTGCTTGAATCTTTTCGATTCTCGGGGTGGAGATCCCACTTCTAGTTTCACCTATCTGGATTCTGGGGGTGGAGATCCCACCCCGAGTTTCCCTTCCTGCTGAAGATAGAATATAAAATTCTTCCTCTTCAGATCCAAATGACCGATCCTATAAAAAGCAGAGTCGTTGGAACCTTTCAGATACTGGGGGTGGGGGTCCCACCTCAAGTTTCTTTTCTAGCTAGAGATAGAATATAAAATTCTTCCTCTCCCATCTTTTCGATTTGTCTTTGCTTTCAGAAAAGACATAATCCACAACTTCCCAATCCGGACACGTTGTATAATGGGGTATTTTATCCCGAAGCCTAAGAAGGGATAAGTCATCGCCTAATACGCGGTGCTGGGTAGCCTATTCCCATAACAATGGCGAAGTCTATGTATTTAATATCATAGCACGAAGTCTCAGAGAATTTTATTCTCTTAACACAACGTTACATGCGGAACGGATTTAGACAACTCGCATGCTAGCCCGATTCAAACGGTAATCGGTAAAGGCACGTCAAACCCGTTGAGGGCTGGGGGTTTGCCAAATACCCCAAAGTCAGCGCCTAACACGCGTTGCCGGTTAATCCTTAACCGTTAAAAAGGACAAAAGCCCACATATTCGACATTGTGGCAGGTTGTTATTAATAACGCCATAATCCGTGCTTCACACGCACGGGGAATTTTATCCCGAATCCTAAGTAGGGATAAGTCAATGCCTAACACGCGTTGCCGGTTAGTCCTTAACCGTTAAAAAAGGACAAGACCACATATTCCACATTGTGGTAGGTCGTTATTAATAACGCCATAACCCGTGCTTCACACGTACGGGGAATTTTATCCCGAATCCTAAGCAGGGATAAGTCAACGCCTAACACGCGTTGCCGGGTAGTCTATTCCCGTGAGAAAGACGAAGTCTACGTATTCAATAATCGTAGCACTAAAAGAGTTAACTCTTTTAGCACAACGTTATGTGCAGAACGGATTTAAACAATCTGCATGCTAGCCCGACTCAAACGGTAGTCGGTAAAGGCTCATCAAATACGTTGCGATGAAAGTCAACCTACGCGGTTCGAAACCCTAGGGTGGACGCCGGTCAACGCGTGACCCTAGGTCAACGCCGGTCAGCGCGTTGTGATAAAAGTCAACACGCAACGACAAAAGTCAACGCGTGACGACAAAAGTCAACCCATGCGGATTCGAAACCCTAGGGTAGACGCCGGACAACGCGTAACCCTAGGTCAACGCCGGACAACACGTTGCGACAAAAGTCAACACGTGGCGACGAAAGTCAACACGTAACGACAAAAGTCAACCCACGCGGTTCGAAACCCTAGGGTGGACGCCGGTCAACATATGACCCTAGGTTAACGCCGGTCAGCTCGTTGCGACTAAAGTCAACACGCAGCGACAAAAGTCAACGCGTGACGACAAAAGTCAACCCATGCGGATTCGAAACCCTAGGGTAGACGCCGGACAACGCGTAACCCTAGGTCAACACCGGACAACGCGTTGCGACAAAAGTCAACACGTGGCGACGAAAGTCAACACGTAACGACAGAAGTCAACCCACGCGGTTCAAAACCCTAGGGTAGACGCCGGACAACGCGTAACCCTAGGTCAACGCCGGACAACGCGTTGCGACAAAAGTCAACACGTGGCGACGAAAGTCAACACGTAACGACAAAAGTCAACCCACACGGTTCAAAACCCTAGGGTAGACGCCGGACAACGCGTAACCCTAGGTCAACGCCGGACAACGCGTTGCGACAACAGTCATCACGTGGCGACGAAAGTCAACACGTAACGACAAAAGTCAACCCACGCGGTTCAAAACCCTAGGGTAGACGCCGATCAACGCGTAACCCTAGGTCAACACCGGACAGCGCATTGCAACAAAAGTCAACACGTGACGACAAAAGTCAACCCACGCGGATTTGAAACCCTAGGGTAGACGCCGGTCAACGCGTAACCCTAGGTCAACGCCGGACAGCGCGTTGCACCAAAAGTCAACACGTGGTGACAAAAGTCAACACGTGATGATAAAAGTCAACCCACGTGGATTTGAAACTCTAGGATGGACGCCGGTCAACGCGTAACCCTAGGTCAACGCCAATCGGTGCGTTGCAACAAAAAGTCAACATACAGTGATCTGAAACCCCGAGTCAACACGATGTGACAGGGATAGTAAGTTCAAAAGTCAACTCAATGACACGAGCCAAACTCAACCCACCAGCTGTAGACTCGAGACTCCGACGACGGCCAGGCGATAAACGCAGCGCCGGAACAACTTCGGTTATTCGACAAAGCACCGGATAAACCGAAAATCGAAGGAGCCGAGAGTTGAAGCTAACCACAGGTCCTTTCTGCCGACTGAAGGCCGGACCAATCATATCCAAAGTATTCTGGTCTCTTCTATAAAAGAAACGAGTCCGAAACACTTTGGAGGGGGTATCTGTAGGCATCAAAAATTGCCGATAGGTCCCCGCAAACAGCTCAGTGTTAACGAACGACGATGAACATCACTACCCGGTTCACAAGAGTTCCATCGACGTCGGTGAGCGCCTGAAGTGAACCGACGGACTACGTGAGCCAACAGAATCTCAGAACAACGGGGATACGGACTGACCGGAAACCCCGCGATCACTACAAAAGGAGCAACGCCCGTCGTGTCCTATTCACCTCACTGATTATCTGACCATTCAGGCCTACAGAGCTCGCTGTCAGAATTCCAACGCATCTAAAATTAGTCAAATCCGAGTTCGGACGAAAAGTCAACGAGGAGTCAACGCCGGGACAACGGCAGGACAACGGCAGGACCTCGGACTAAACCGGGCCACCCTGGGATATCTCGGCAGGCTCGAAACACCCGAGGGGTGTCTTGGCAAAGCCAAGACACCCCAGGGGTGTCCTCACACCAATGGTCCCCCCCTTTTTTGGGTGTCCACATGGTCCCCCCTCCTTTTGGCCTCTTCCACATGGTTCCCCCCAAGGGTGTCTTGGCCTCCTTTTACGGCGAAACGCCTTTTACGGCGAAACGCCTTTTACGACGAAACACCTTTTACGGCGAAACACCTTTTAGGGTAGCCCCTAGGGCCTCCTCTTGGCCTATAAATAGAGCCCCTTGGCCTCCATTTGAAGGGGCTCCCAATTCTTGGCTGAATTATCTTGGCTAGAATTGCTCTTGGTCTGAAGCAGCGAAGCCCTGCTGGAGTAAGGAGTGAGGTCTGAATTTTGAAGCAGCGAAGCTCTGCCGGAGTGAGGAGTAAGAAGTTCTTCATCAGCCCCCCTTCATTCACCCCTTTCTTTTCCTTAGTGTTGCCCCTTAGCGGTGATACTAAGAAGAGCTAGTGTCTCGTTTTAGCCGAGATATAAGCTTTAAACTTCTAAGATCTCACGCGGATCGACGAAGTTCTGTTTCTATATCCCTTCGCGGATAGACAAAACTCTGCCGGATTTTCCCGGAAAGGATCTTGATCGACCGGCGGTCCACGGATATCAACATCCCCGTCACAGGCCAAAGACCCACGCAAGCGAGACCGCACCAAACCGGGATCTCGTGTTTATTTTCGCTAAAGTTGTAATCATTTGTTTTCATTTTAATTCTGTTGTAACGATTGAAGTTGTAACAGATCTCAAAAGCAATGAAAACAGCAACTTTTCCCGAAAACAGGTACATGTGGAGCTCATCAACTAGGTCCCAAACTTCAAGACTGACTCTATCATCTAGATTACTATTGGTTGATAATGATAGCAGATGCGATAGCATACGCTAAATGAAGTCATGTATGTCAAATCCACTCTGACTTTCTACACTAATCTCCAGAAGAATTACATCCAACTGTTGCCTTATGGCCATTTGAAACATGGGGTATGAACATCATCGAGCTAATCTGTCCATTGTCCACTAAAGGCCATCACTTCATTCTGGCCATTACTGAATACTTCTCCAAATAGGCAAAAGTTGTTTTGCTCAGAGAAGTTAAGACGTCTTAGGTGATCAAATTCTTGAGACATCATGTGAATTATCAATTCAGTGTCCCTAGATGGATATGTTGGTCTTTTTGTTTTGCTGATGTTTTAACAAACAATTTATAACTAATATTGTTTGTCTAGTGTTTGTATTTTTATATTTATTCTAGGCAAATAATAAGTTGGAAGATAGTTGGATTGCACCTAAACGATCACATCAAATGGAGATTGGCGGAATATCGGTATGAAGCCAATGCAATTCCAAATCAAATACAAGATCAAGCTTCATTCGCATCTAAGACAAGCTCATTGAAGATCAATCACGCTTGGTGTGATGCCCCAGGTTTCACGCAAGGCTGCAGTCCAAGGCGAAACCCGGTATGTCAAACCTGCCAAGTATCAAATACCATGCTACGACATGTTTTACCATCATAATCACTATCTCTCTAGTGGAAAAAACAAATAGGTGAAAGTACCGACAGGCAAATAATAGAGATAGAACAAACTAGATGTACACAGAAGCAATAAGAGAATAATCATCAGTGAGCCCGACTGAAATAGAATAGAAGTATCTCTGAGTCTGAAAAAACCCCAAATACAATGAGTCAAATAAAGTATCACTAAGGCTCTCAGCCTCTACAAAATAAAATACAAGTCTAGAGTCTGAACATAAATAACTAACTGTGGAGTTCTGTAATAACTACTAAAATAATAAATAGCTATATGGAATCTATGAAGAAATCCCATCAACCTGCGACTCTCCGTGTGCCGGACTCGCTGCCTGAAAGGGGGGAAAATAATGAGCGTCAAAGTGCTATAGCGATATCATCTCCACCTCTCCTCAGGGGAAGGGGTAGGAGTATATAGAAAATACAGACAGTATATAAGTATAAAATCATTCATATAAATCTAATTGGAGATTAGTATTTATGAATCCACAACACAAGAGAGTTAGTAAGTCAAGCGAAATAATCCAAACAAGGAAACCCTCATGTATATACCATGTCGTAAATTGTAACTCCCTAAATACTAATTCCAAACTCTATGAATGAAGAAGAACAATAAACAAAAAGGTAACACTCTAAACCTCAAACCTGTAGAACAAATATCTCATCCCGATCTACACTCGGTTAGACGGATCTAACACAAGAAAAGCTCATCCAAAACAAAGATTAACCACAAGCCCTGTCGTGTAAGAAACGGTCTCAAAGAAAACACCCTACTTACGGGTATTCAAAATGGAAGCAAAACTAAAATTTATAATACTTATAAGTGTGCATCTCATGTGCATTAGCGATACTCTTGTAATATTCTTACTCAATCGCTCTGCGGCAATAGGTTTTATCTCCCTATCCCGGATACATGAAATGACGATACTTTTGTAATGTTTTTCCTCAACCGGCCTATGGAAATGAGTTTTATTTCCCCATTCCGGATACATAATATGACGATACTTTTATAATATTCTTACTCAATCGCCCTGCGGAAACAAGTTTCACCTCCCTATTCCGAAAATATGAAATTACTATACTCCTCATATTTATTAACTTAAATTAGGACAAAGGTATGTCTACACAATATATTTTAAACATACGTGCACGTGTCTCGGTGTACGTGTCTATATCTGATGTTTACTAACATTTCGAGTGTTAAACAACTCATAAATATTGTATTATAGCAGTACAAGGTCGAGAGGCTCGCTCGAAACTAAAACAATCGAACAAAACATGCACATGCCAATATACAGTTTCGCGGTCGACCACAATTATGCGGCGGTCGACCGCGACGAGTTTCAGGGCCTACCCAGGCCTCTGCCTTACACGCGGTTGACCGCCAATAAGGCGCGATCGACCGTGGGCTAAACTTGTTTATGCTCAAAACACATAGTATACTACTCTCATACCATTTAACCGTATTTATCAAAATAAAAATCCTTATATCATAATTAATCACATATTAATTATATATATATCACAAATTTTCAGGGTTTTACATTCACCCCCCCTTAAAAGAATTTCATTCTCGAAATTCCGCAGTCGTATCATAGAAATTAATAATATAAGAAAAGCACTAAGAGGGGATAATCCAGATAAGGAAACCCTCCCGTACACATGTCGTACCATTAATTCCTAGATATGAATCATAAGCCACATTTAAACTTAACCAATCTAGAATATGTGCATCCTCACTTAACCCCTAATTACAGGGAACTAGTACATCGGGCGAAAAATCAAAACAAGAAACCCCCCATATATATACCATATGTTCCGAATAATTAAGAGCTAAGTGTTGAATGACCCATTCTAGCATTAAGTATAAACGTGTCTAAACAACACATGCAATCACATCTATCAACGCATATAAGCATGTTTAAATATCAACATCTTACCTGTTCAAACAGATGCAGATAGTCGCGACGTACATCCTCCTCACGCTCTCAAGAAATATCTTCGGCTCCTTGCCAATTCCACTGGACTTTTACTAATGGAATGACTTTGTTTCTAAGCTTTTTATTCTCTCTATCAAGAATGCATACCGGAATTCTATGGTAGTCAAATCATTCTGGATTTTGACCTCTGGTGAATCAATCACTCTCTGCTGCTCTTCATCACGCAAATGCTTCTTAAGTATAAAAATATGAAAGACATCGTGTATACTCGACATCGATGCTGGAAGGTCTAATCTATAAGAAACAACTCCAATGCGCTCGATAATCCTGAAGGAACTAACATATCTCGAGGCAAGCTTCCCTCGTCTACCGAATCGCTGAACGCCCTTTATCGGTGATACTTTTAATATAACTAAGTCTCCGACCTGAAACTCTAAGGGTCGTTTCCGCTGATCTGTATAACTCTTTTGCTAACTCTATGCAGTAAGAATATGCTCCCGAATCAATACCACCTTTTTCATGGTCTGCCTAACTAGCTCTGAGCTAAGTAATAGACTATCCTCTGTCTCTGCCCAACATATAGGCGATCTGCAAAGCCTCCCATACAAGCTTTCGTATGGCGCCATCCCGATTGTAGCTTGATAACTATTATTATATACAAATTCAATCAATAGGATGTGGTCCTCCTAGCATATCCTCTAATATATGCTCTCAGCATATCCTCTAATACTTGATTCACCCTCTCGGTCTGACCATCTGTCTGGGAGTGGAATACACTACTGAATAATAACTGGCTGCCAAAAGTATCCTGAAAACTCCTCCAAAAATGGGATGTGAAGACTGAGCCCCGATCTGATACAATCGTCTCCAGAACTCCATGCAATCTGACAATCTCTCGAATAAAAATCCTCGCATATGTGTTCACCGTATAAGTCGTCCTCACGGGTAAGAAATGCACCAACTTTGTCAATCTATCCACTATAACCCAAACAGAATCATTTCCTTTATTTGATTTAGGCAACCCTACTATGAAATCCATAGAAATATCTACCCACTTCCACTCGGGAATGGGTAAAGGCTATAGGGTTCCTGCTGGTCTCTGATGTTCTGCCTTAACTTGCTGGTAGGTATAATACTTAGCCACATAATCTACAATCTCTCTGTGCATACCACTTCACCAAAAATGCCTCTTTAGATCCTTGTACATTTTCAACGTGCCTGGGTGCACTGTATATCTGCTACAATGTGCCTTGTCAAAAAGTTCCCTCTTCAGCTGTAGATTATTTGGCATGACAATTCTGCCCTTCATTCAAAGGCCTCCATCTACTCCAATAGTCCAATCATCCTTGGGTTCTTTGGAAATCTTCCCCTTACGGGTTTGAATCCAAGAATCCCCTAACTGAGCTCCGACTACTCTATCTCCCCAAGATGGATGTACTGATAAAGCTCCTAAGAAAACATTGCTCCTACCAATCTTTGGCCCAAAAACATAATGGCTAAGAGTATAAAGATCCTGATATAGTGAACACCTCAAACCTGCTAGCCCGCGATAATGCTTCCTGCTCAATGCGTCTGCTACCACGTTCGCCTTTCCCAGATGGTACTGTATAGCGAACTCATAATCCTTAATAAACTCTATCCATCATTGTTATCTCTAGTTGAGTTCTTTCTATGAAAAGAGATACTTCAAACTCTGGTGATCTGTGAATAACTCAAACTGTACTCTGTACAAATAATGCCTCCACGTCTTCAGGGTAAAGACCACTGCTGCTAGCTCCAAATCATGCATGGGATAATTCTGCTCATGAGTCCTCAACTGTCTCGAAATATAGGCTACAACTCTCTGGGTTTGCATCAATACACCTCCAAGATCTAATAAGGATGCATCAGTATAGACAATAAAAGTCTTATCACTGCTGGGAATAATCAATACTGGTGCAGAAGTCAACTTAGTCTTTAATGTCTCAAAGGCCTCTTAGCATTTTGTGGCCCAAATAAATGGTACACCCTTCTTAGTAAGGCGTGTAAGTGGCGTCGCGATCTTCGAGAAGTCCTGAATAATTTTTTTGTAGTAGCCCGCCAGACCTAAGAAAATACGAATCTCTGTAACTGTCTTTGGTAGTTTCCAATCGAGTACGGCCTCTACTTTAGCCAGATCTACTACAATGCCCTCCCGGCCGATGACATGGCCTAAAAATCTGACCTTCGATAACCAGAATTCACATTTGATAAATTTGGCATACAGCTGGTATTCTCGGAAAGTTCGTAATGCCAACCTCAAATGCTACTCGTGCTCGACCTCTGATCTCGAATAGATGAGGATATCGTCGATGAAAACTATTACGAACTAGTCCAAGTATGGACGGAAAACCCGATTCATTAAATCCATGAATATTGTGGGTGCATTGGTCAGTCCAAATGGCATGACAAGAATCTCGAAAGACCCATATCGAGTCAAGAAGGCGGTCTTAGGAATATCCATCTCCCGAACCCACAACTAATGATAACCGGAACGAAGATCTATCCTCAAAAAACCCTGAGCCCCTTGCAACTGGTCGAACAAGTCATCGATCCTCGGTAATAGGTACCTATTTCGAATAGTGACCTTGTTCAACTTGTGATAATCAATGTCTAATCACATACTTCCGTCCTTCCTCTTCAAAAAGAGGACCGATGCTCTCCATGGAGAGTGACTCTATCGAATGAATCCCTGAGACAACAACTCATTTAGCTAGATCTGTAGCTCCCTCATCTCAGCAGACGCCATACGGTAAGGAGCTCAGAAAATCAGCGTAGTGCCTGGCTGCAACTCTATGCAAAACTTGACCTCTCTTACTGAAGGTAATCCTGGTTTGTCCTGGGAAACATCATGGTATTCTAAGACTACTCGTATCTCACTCAAAACTACGCCCTGATCCTGCAACATCATCTCCTCGACGTATGCCAGATATGACTCCACAAACTGGTTGCTTATGGAGATTACCACCACTAACTTAGATCCATCATATGCTTGGAAACTAACTATCTTCGCAAAATAGTCGATACTCACATAGTAGGAAGATAGCCAATCCATACCAATGATAACATCAAACTCAGACATATGCAACATGATCAGGTCTATCATGAACTCAGAATCATCCAAACTGACGATACATCTCCTACAAACACTCTCTAAAAGAGACGTCTCCCCTAAAGGAGTAGATACAAATAAAGAAAAATCTAATGGTTGTGCCACAAGTTGGAGTCTAGCCGTAAAATCATAGGAGATAAAAGAATGCGAAGCGCTAAAGTCAAAAAGAATACGCGCTGGAAAGGAATTCACAAGAAAGTACCTTTCACCACCGTCCCGCTCGCGCCATGATCGTGAGGAACAACTGTATACACTCTACAAGTCGGCTGCGCTGCATCACCTGGAACGTATGGGACTATCTGTCCTTACTGAGACTCCTGAATGGCTCGTACCTGTCCCTCAATCCCTAGGACTGCTAGAGGTGCTTCAATCCTTAACTGCTGACTCTGACTGCGACCCTGAGTGTGGTTCTGCTGCTGCTGCTGATTTCTACCAAGCTGGCCTGTTATGGGTGCGCTACGGCACTCTGCTGCTCTATGACTGAGCTTGTTCTAATTGAAACAAGCTCCATGAAATTGGCACTGCTGTTGCGCCCTTTGATCCTACTGATTGCCCTTCTTATGGGGACCCTGCTGATGTGGAGCCTTACTCTGATGCTGGGGTCCTCCTGAGCCTAAAAAAGGTCTATTATCCTTACCTTTATCCTCGGACTGTCCTGACGTAGTATTACCATCTTTGCCCTTAACAAATATAGATGTGTCTGTCTCCTGAGCTATGGCAGCATTTGTCACCTCCTGTACTGAACGGAATCTCCGAGATACTAGATATCATTGTAAACCTGGGTGAAGTCCCATCATGAACAGCTGAGCCTACCTCTCCTCGGTGTGCCACATTCCAGTGAATCTAAGTAGTGACATGAATTTACTCTCAAAATCCATCACCGACATATCCCCCTGCTCTAACCGAACCAGCTCTAACTCCTTCTCTGCTTTCGCTACAGCAGAAACATACTGCTCTTCAAAGAAATACACAAAAGTCTCCCACGAGGCCATCAACCTCTGCTCTAGAGTAAAACGAAGCCGATACCATCCTCCTGCATCGCCCTTGAGGCTGAAAGCTGCTAGCCTCTGCTTCTGTACAGTATCCACATTAAGCATGTCCAAAATGTTGTTTACATCTTCCTTCCATTCGTGTGCCGTAATGGAATTCATCGAACCATGAAACTCTGGAGCCTTCAACTTCTGGTACCTCTCTACCAAATGAAGCCAAGCCTCCCGCTCAGCCATTCCATCATCAACTAAAGGTGGTGGTGTGACTACTGGTGTCCCTTCTGGCATCTTCTCCTGAATGGGTGTTCCTTGTCGAACCTGATCTGCTAACTGCTCCTCAATAGCTGCTAGTCGAGCAGCTAACTGTTCTATGAGATCTACTAAGTACTGCAGAGCCTACTAACATCCTCTTCCTGGCATCTATAATTTAGAAGTAGAGCTTATTACATAGTAAATAGAATCTCAAGCAGGAAAAAATATAAAGTATACAAATAAGTAAATCGTATCACATATATCTCATAGCATGCTTTATTATTCAAGCAAATAGTTCATCATAAAAAAAGTTGTAATTTTCAGCGTACATATATAATACGTCCTCACTCATACTAGGAATTCCTAGCGAACAGTATACATGATTCCTAGTAAACTCTATCCTAACTCCACAATATGACACAGGAATGATCCTAAGGATATTGGAACTAGAGATTTGATACCAACTGTGACGCCCCAGGTTTCACGCAAGGTTGTAATCCAACGCGAAATCCAGAATGTCAAACCTGTCATGCACCAAACACCATGTTACGACATGTTTCACCATCACAGTCACTATCTCTCTAGTGGAAAAAACAAATAGGTGAAAGTATCGATAGGCAAATAATAAAGATAGAACAAACCAGATGTACACAGAAGCAATAAGAGAATAATCATCAGTAAGCCCGACTGAAATAGAAAGAAGTATCTCTAAGTCTAAAATAAACCTCAAATACAATAAGTCAAATAAACTATAACTAAGGCTATCAGCCTCTACAAAATGAAATACAAGTCTAGCGTCTGAACATAAACAACTAACTGTGGAGTTCTATAATAAATACTAAAATAATAAATAGCTAGATGGAATCTATAAAAAAATCCAATCAACCTGTGACTCTCTGTGCGCCGGACTCGTTGCCTGAAAGGGGGGAAAACAACGAGCGTCAAAACGCTATAGCGAGATCATCTCCACCTCTCCTCAGGGGAAGGGGTAGGAGTATATAGAAAATATAAATAGTATATAAGTATAAAATCATTCATATAAATCTAACTGGAGATTAGTATTTAGGAATCCACAACACGAGAGTTAGTACGTCGAGTGAAATAATCAAAACAATGAAACTCTCATGTATATACCATGTCTCAAATTGTGACTCCTTAAATACTAATTCCAAACTCTATGAATGAAAAAGAACAATAAACAAAAAGGTAATACTCCAAACCTCAAACCTGTAGAACAAATATCTCATCTCGATCTACACTCGGTTAGACGGATCTAACATAAGAGAAACTCATCCAAAACAAAGATTAACCACAAGCCCTGTCGTGTAAGCCACGATCTCAGAGAAAAAACCCTACTTACGGGTATTCAAAATGGAAGCAAAACTATAACTTATAATGCTTATAAGTGTGCATCTCATGTGCATTAGCGATACTCTTATAATATTCTTATTCAATCGCTCTGCAGCAATAGGTTTTATCTCCCTATCCCGGATACATAAAATGACGATACTTTTGTAATGTTTTTACTCAATCGCCCTACGAAAATGAGTTTTATTTCCCCATTCTTGATACATAATATGACGATACTTTTGTAATATTTTTACTCAATCGCCCTGCGGAAATAGGTTTCGTCTCCCTATTCCGAAAACATGAAATTACTATACTCTTCATATTTATCAACTTAAATTAGGACAAAGGTATGTCTACACAACATATTTTAAACATACGTGCACATGTGTCAGTGTGCGTGTCTATATCTGATGTTTACTAACATTTCGAGTGTTAAACAACTCATAAACATTGTATTATAGCAGTATAAAGTCGAGAGGCTCGCTCAAAAACCAAAACAATCGAACAAAACATGCACTGACCAATATACAGTTTGGCGGTCGACCGCAATTATGCGGCGGTCAACCGTGTCGAGTTCTAGGGCCTACCCAGGCCTCTGTCCTGCACGTGGTCAACCGCCAATAAGGCGTGGTCGATCGTGGGCTGAAATTCCAGATTTTAAATCTGGTTGTGTGTGTTGTGTTCACGTCGTGTTTAGGTGATTCAAACATGATTAAAACAATATGAATCTTGCATGGAAACATGTCAACAGCAGATAAAAACTTCTAGGAGCAACACAATATATAATACATGATTATGTGCATAAAAAATCATATTTAAAACCCTAAAACATGCATAAGAACTTAAAACAAGGAACAATTCATCTTTCTTCAGATTAAACAACTTTTAAATCATTTTTAGATCTTAAATATCTTCTGTAAATTCGTTCTCAAACCTTTTCATATAGAAAGACCTAGTTTTTATACATATAATATAAAAAAATTGACTTTTATTCATAAACTAGTCAATTTGGCTCTATAAAACATGTTAAAAACTCTTTAAAAACATTTTAAAAACTAAGAGGGGGATTAGAAGAGATGAACTCACCTGAGATTTGTAGAAAACGTTTAAGATGCCAAACCAAAGAAGATCTCCACTCTAAAAGCCAAAAACCACACGAAATCCCGCTCAAAAGCCTCCAATCTTCTCCAAGAATCAAGTTAGGTTTTATGGGGGTTTGGTGGCTGTTAGGATTCTTAGAAAAACTGAGAAATTCGTGAAAGATTGATATATAAACCAAGGAAAATGAATATGGGCTTTAGAAATCCAAAACCAACTCAAAACAGGAGAAAAACTTCTACAAGTCTCGTGGTCGACCGTGGCGGTCGACTGTCTGCGGTCGACCGCGACGTCGACCGGATTGGAATTTTCCAGCTCCTCATATATTTGGTTATTATTCATGTTTTGATTCTTTTCTTCCTCACGAATGAACTTGTTTATGCTCAAAACACATGGTAAACTACTCACATACCATTTAACCGTATTTATCAAAAAATCCTTATATCATAATTAATCACATATTAATTTTATATATATATATATATATATATATATATTTTGGGGTTTTACATACACCCCCCCCCCAAAACAAAAAAATTTCGTCCTTAAAATTCCGTAGTCATATTATAAGAATTAATAATATAAGAAAAGCACTAAGTGGGGAAAATCCAGATAAGGAAACCCTCCTGTACACATCTCGTACCATTAATTCCTAGATATGAATCATAAGCCACATTTAAACTTAACCAATCTAGAATATGTGCATCCTCACTTAACCCCTAATTAGACGGAACTAGTACGTCGGGTAAAAAATCCAAACAAGGAACCCCCCATATATATACCTTATGTTCCGAATAACTAAGAGTTAAGTGTTGAATGACCCATTCTAGCGTTAAGTATAAATGTGTCTAAACAACACATGCAATCACATCTATCAATGCATATAAGCATGTTTAAATATCAACATCTTTCCTATTCAAACAGGTGCGGATAGTCACGATGTACATCCTCCTCACGCTTCCAAGAAATATCTTCGGCTCCTTGCTGGTTCCACTGGACCTTCACTAATGGAATGACTTTGTTTCTAAGCTTTTTATTCTCTCAAGCAAGAATGCATACCGGAATCTCTACTGTAGTCAAATCATCCTGTATTTTGACCTCAAGTGAATCAATCACTCTCTGCTGCTCTTCATCACTCAAATGCTTCTTGAGCATCAAAATATGAAAGACATCGTGTATACTCAACATCGATGCTGGAAGGTCTAATCTATAAGAAACAACTCCAATGTGCTCAATAATCCTGAAGGGACCAACATATCTCGGGGCATGCTTCCCTCGTCTACTGAATCGCTGAACACCCTTCTCATCAGTGATACTTTCAACATAACTAAGTCTCCAACCTGAAACTCTAAGGGTTATCTCCGCTGATCTGCATAACTCTTTTGTCGACTCTGTGCAGAAAGAATGCACCCCCGAATCAATGCCACCTTTTCCGTGGTCTGCCTAACTAGCTCCGGACCAAGTAATAGACTATCCTCTGTCTCTGCCCAACATATAGGCGATCTGCAAGGCTTCCCGTACAAGTCTTTGTACGGTGCCATCCCGATGGTAGCTTGATAACTATTATTATATTCAAATTCAATCAATGGGATGTGGTCGTCCCAGCATATCCTCTAATACATGCTCTCAGCATATCCTCTTATACCTGATTCACCCTCTCGGTTTGACCATCTGTCTGGGGGTGGAATACACTACCGAATGATAACTGGCTGCCAAAAGCATCCTGAAAACTCCTACTATGAAATTCATTAAAATATCTACCCACTTTTACTCGGGAATGGGTAAAGGCTGTAGGGTTCCTGCTGGTCTCTGATGTTCTGTCTTAACTTGCTGGCAGGTATAACACTTAGCCACATAATCTACAATCTCTCTGCGCATACTACTTCACCAAAAATACCACTTCAAATCCTTGTACATTTTCGTTGTGCCTGGGTGCACTGTATATCTGCTACGATGTGCCTCGTCAAAAAGTTCCCTCTTCAGCTGTAGATTGTTCGGCATGATAATCCAGCCCTTCATCCGAAGGCCTCCATCTACTCTAATAGTCCAATCATCATTGGGTTCTTTTGAAATCTCCCCCTTGCAGGTTTGAATCCGAGAATCCCCTAACTGACCTCCGACTACTCTATCTCCCCAAGACGGCTGTACTGATAAAGCTCCTAAGGAAACATTGCTCTCGCCAATCTCTGGCCCGAAAACATAATGGCTGAGAGTATAAAGATCCTGATATAGTAAATACCTCAAAGCTGCTAGCCTGTTACAACGCTTCCTGTTCAACGCGTATGCTACCACGTTCGCCTTTCCCGGATGGTACTGTATAGCGAACTCATAATCCTTAATAACCTCTATCCATTGCCATTGTCTCTGGTTGAGTTCTTTCTGTGAAATGAGGTACTTCAAACTCTAATGATCTGTGAATAACTCAAACTGTACTCCGTACAAATAATACCTCCACGCCTTTAGTGTAAAGACCACTACTGCTAGCTCCAAATCATGTTTGGGTTAATTTTGCTCATGAGTCCTTAACTGTCTCGAAATATAGGCTACAACTCTCTGGGTTTGCATCAATACACCTCCAAGACCTGAT
Organism: Asparagus kiusianus; assembly: GCA_022839385.1. Classification (NCBI taxonomy): domain Eukaryota; kingdom Viridiplantae; phylum Streptophyta; class Magnoliopsida; order Asparagales; family Asparagaceae; genus Asparagus; species Asparagus kiusianus. Next base: position 12,921 of record BQKN01062809.1, on the reverse strand, counting down.
AAGGATGCATCAGTGTAGATAACAAAACTCTTATCACTGCTAGGAATAATCAATAGTGGTGCAGAAGTTAACTTAGTCTTCAATGTCTCAAAGGCCTCTTGGCATTTTGTGGCCCAAATAAATGGTACACCATTCTTAGTAAGATGTGTAAGTGGCGTCGCGATCTTCGAGAAGTCCTGAATAAATTTTCTATAGTAGCCCGTAAGACCTAAGAAGCTACGAATCTCTGTAACTGTCTTTGGTGGTTCCCAATCGAGTACGGCCTCTATTTTAGCCGGATCTACTGCAATGCCCTCCCGGCTGATGACATGGTCCAAAAATCTAACCTCCGATAACCAGAATTCACATTTGCTAAATTTGGCATACAACTGGTGTTCTCGTAAAGTCCACAATGTCAACCTCAAATGCTGCTCGTGCTCGGCCTCCGATCTCGAATAGATGAGGATACCGTCGATGAAAACTATCACGAACTGGTCCAAGTATGGACGGAAAACCTGATTCATCAAATCCATGAATACTGTAGGTGCATTGGTCAGTCCAAATGGCATGACAAGAAACTCGAAAGACCAATATCGAGTCAAGAAGGCGGTCTTGAGAATATCCATCTCCCGAACCCACAACTGATGATAACTGGAACGAAGATCTATCTTCGAAAAACATTTAGCCCCTTGCAACTGGTCGAATAAGTCATCGATCCTCGGTAATGGGTACATGTTTTAGATAGTGACCTTGTTCAACTCACGATAATCAATGCATAATCGCATACTCCCGTCCTTCTTCTTAACAAAGAGGACCGGTACTCTCCACGGCGAGTGACTCCGTCGAATGAATCCCTGAGATAACAACTCATCTAGCTAGATCTGTAGCTCCCTCATCTCAGCAGGCGCCATACGGTAAGGAGCTCGGGAAATCGGTGCGGTGCCTGCCTACAACTCTATGCAAAACTCGACCTCTCTCACTGGAGGTAATCCTGGTATGTCCTGGAAAACATCCTGGTACTCTTAGACTACTCGCATCTCACTCAAATATGCACCCTGATCCTGCAACATCATCTCCTCGACGTATGCCAGATATGACTCCGCAAACTGGTTGGCTCTTGAGGTCGCCACCACTAACTCAGATCCATCTTATGCTCGCAAACTGACTATCTTTGCAAAACAGTCGATACTCACATGGTAGGAAGATAGCCAATCCATACCGAGGATAACATCGAACTCAGACATACGCAACATGATCAAGTCTATCACGAACTCAAAATCGTCCAAACTGACAATACATCTCCTACAAACACTCTCTAAAAGATATGTCTCCCCTAAAAGAGTAGATACAGATAAAGAAAAATCTAATGGCTGCGCCACAAGTTAGAGTCTAACCAAAAAATTTTAGGAGATAAAAGAATGTGAAGTGCTAGAGTCAAAAAGAATACACGCTGGAAAGGAATTCACAAGGAAAGTACCTACCACCACCGTCCCGCTCTCGCCATGATCTCGAGGAACAACTGCATACACTCTACCAGTTGGCTGCGCTACATCACCTGGAACGTTTAGGACTATCTGTCCCTGTTGGGTCTCCTGAATTGCTCGTACCTGTACCTCAGTCCTTGGGACTACTAGAGGTGCTTCAATCCTTAACTGCTGACCCTAACCGTGACCCTGAGTGTGGTTCTGTTGTCGCTACTGATTTTTACCCTGCTGGCCTACTATGTGTGCGCTGCGGCACTCTGTTGCTTTATGACCAAGCTTGTTGCAATTGAAATAAGCTCCATAAAATCGGCACTGCTTTTGCGCCCTCTGATCCTGCTGATTGCCCTTCTTATGGGGAACCTACTGATGTGGAGCTGATTCGGCATAAACATGTACCAAAAATGTTGCAAGTGCACAACCATGTCAAGTTATAGTATAAAGATATCGATCCACGAGGAATGTATTTTGTAGGAGAAAATATTAAATCGGTTCTTATGTTGTGTGCGTGACAAATAGGAGTGATGAGTGAATATGATTGTGGAGAGATGGAGAGAATGAAAATGATTGTGTAAATGAATATATTTGAGAGTGGAAGTGATAATATAAATGTGATCAACAAGGCAAGAAGAAAAAATCAAGAACAAATAAAAATCAAGAATGTAAAGAAAGCGGATTCAATTAAAGATATGGATAATCTAGAATTGAATCTACTTCTTAGAAAAAGGTGATTCCCTAGAGGGTTCTAGCCTAAATGCGAATCAAAGAAAATAAAAATGAACAAAAAGAAAAACTAAACCCAAGAGGGTTCTAGCCTCGAGGTGAATAGTGTAAAAAATTAAAATCTAACTACAAAATAAATTATAAAATCTAAACTACAAAATAAATTATAAGAATTAAATGCAAGAAAATAAATCTACTCTATAAGCATAAAATAAATCTAATATATAAGCATGAAATAAATCTAAGGCAAGAGGGTTCTAGCCTCTTTGCTATTTAAACAAGAAAATAAAATCTAATTACAAGCATGAAAATAAATCTAAACTAATAAGCAATAAAAGAGAAATAAGAAAAACAAACCTTCAAATTAATCTTCATTTTCATCTTCATCTTCATCATCCAACAAAGAGAAGAAGAGAAAATTTTAAAGTGGTGAAAAAATTATTTTATTAATTGTAACAAAAAATTACAAATTTGGAAGGCCTTCTAAATTAAGAGTAGCCCTCCTCTCCAAAAGGAGTTATAAAAATTTTAACATCCTTAACCCCTCACTCTCTACCCCTATTTATAGTAAACAATAATGAATGAGAGCCCTTCGATGAAGACTTAACCCCTAAGAAATCATTTTTAGCCTTTGAGCTTTTGGGCTTGGATTCTTTGGCCTTTTGCTTGTTGATTTTCCATTGGGCTTCTTGATTTTCCTTTGAGCTTTGCTTCATTTCTTCATGATTTATGCTTCATTGTTTTGGTTCTAGGCTTTTGCTTCATGGGCTTCTGGCTTGATTTTTGAATTGTTCATAATGCATACAAGAGGTAAGCCTTTGCTTCATGGGCTTTGACGTTTTGGGCTTCATTGATTCATGGCTTGATTCTTTTGCTTTGGGCTTTTGGATAAATTGGCAATTTGATTTTCCAATGGGCTTCTTGATTTCTCTTTTGCTTTATTTCTTTATTAAATCAAGGGCTTTTGATGAGAGATGATATTTTTTGGAATTTATTCTTTATTAACATGCAATTAAAGATAAAAACAATTATTAGTGGTATATTTATTTATAAAAAATAAATAATGAGGATATAAAATTATAATAAAATGTGATTATCAAATACCCCAACACCTAAACTTTTGCTAGTCCTCTAGCAAAGAAAGAAAAATGAAAGAAAAACTAACTCATTTTTGCAGGAATCGTGATTGTATTTAGCGCATATAAAAAGCCTTTAAACCCCTAGGTTACCCTAGTGGACGAGTTGTAGTCTCATGAGGGTTTACAGTGAATATACCCACAAAATTTGGTCAACTTGCCAAATTAAAGAAGTCAGTAAATAACTAAATTCACTTGATAACTTTAGACAATCTAATTGAAGCCAGTTATGACTCAAAAAATGTTTTTATATATAACTCTAAGGTAAACTTCTAAGAAAATCTTCTCATTATCATAATACAAAACCAAGCCAAACTTAGAAATTTAATTTAAAAATTTTGAAAAGAACATGCTAACTCTTTGTTTAAAATAAAATTCTAGTTGCTTGATCTAAAATATTTTCCAAGACCATATATACAAATATAACTATATATATAAAACATTTATTAGTATTTTCATTTTTTATTTTTTTATATTATTATTTTTTAACTCTTTCTTCCTTGGTGATTTTTTCTACTTTAACGGGCTTTCTAAGCGACCATTTAACGAGTTTTCGGCCAATAGATCCCAACCCAATTGGGCTTAGGTCATTAAGTATGGAAATACTCATTGGGCTTAATTACTCGGTCAGCTTAGGCTTTATAAGATAGAACCACCTTGAATTCAAGAGTTTTTTTTCTTTCTTTTTTTTTGTACCTATTTTTCACACTCTTCTTTTGCAAAATTTTGTTATGTATATGTATATATATTTTGAAAAATATGTAAGTCAAGACACTTTAAAAAATTATTTTGAACTCTAAGCTAAGCATGCATAAATTCCATTATTTTAAATAAAAATCTAAGTTAAAGCTTAAGTAAAGTATACTACTTTGAAAATTATTTCTTAAGAAATTTATTTAAAGTTATCATAAAAGGTAAACTTGAGTAAATAACAAACTAGGGATTAGAAATTTAAAATTTATCAAATAAATCAATTATTACATAACTATATCAATTTGGCAAGTGACGATATATTTATAATTTTTTAAAGAAAAGGAAAAAATAACAAAATTGCAACTAAAAAGGTAAAATAAAGAGGAAAATAACTAATTCTCACCCCCATACCTAAATTTTGCATTGTCCTCAATGCGAACTCTATGATGCATAAAGTAAAGCAGAAAAGAAGTGAAGTACTTACATTTGGTTGGTTGATAAAATCTGCAATTACCATTGGTCTAAGGAAGATGGAAAATTTATTCTTTTTTTTTTTCTCTTTTTTTCTTATTTTTTTTCTTTTTTCTTTTTTTTCTTTTTTTTACAACTGAACAAGAAACTCTCAAATGAGAGAAGAATAAATTCTTTTTGTTATTCTGAAATAAACAAAACAAATAATGCAGAATGAAGTGTTCAACACGAAGAGCTCGTATTCTACATTGATTCCTACCTTATTGTTAAAAATTCTTTCCCGGATTTTAAATAAATTTAGAATGATATAATCAATAATGTGAAATTCTAAGCATTTCGGGGTGTTTAATAATTCTTGCAATAAAGTAAGGTAGGTATTATTGGTGTCATACATTTTGCATTTCTTAATGAACTTAGACTCTTGTACTGTGAAGTTTTGTTTTCTAACAACCAATTCTTCTGTAGAGTTCTGAAAATTTGGTTGTTGATTATTCTCCAAGAATCTAAATTCATCAAGAAAGAGTTCTTTAAAATTTAATTCAAAACAGCAAATATTTAACACAGTTTCATTATTCTCAAGGACCTGATCTGCTTCTTCTAAAAATACAAACTCTTCATCAAAAATTTCCTCAAAACTCAAATCAGACTCTTCTTCTTCTTCTTCTTCTGATCTTTTCTGAATGTAATTTATTTCTAGAGACTAATTATTTGGCTGGTCCCCTGGATTAAAAATATTTAGATCAGCAGTCAAATTCCCAAAGAACAATTTCATTTGACCAGTTCTACAGTTGATGAGAGCATTAGAAGTGGCTAAGAAAGGTCGTCCTAAGATGACAGGTGTCTGTCCTTTGGGATTAGAAACAGGCTGTGTTTTCAAGACTACAAAATCTACTGGAAAAATAAAATCTCCAACCTTAATCAGAACATCCTCTAACTCACCCATAGGGACCTTAACAGATCTATCAGCCAACTGTAAGGTGCATCTGGTTGGGTTCAGTACACCTAGACCCAATTGCTGGTAAACTGAATATGGAAGCAAATTGACACTGGCCCCTAAGTCTAAAAGCGTCTTATCAATGTGAGTATTACCAATGATACATGAAATGATGGGGGAACCTGGATCTTTACGTTTCAAAGGTATGGGATTTGATAGCATTTCACTGATATTAGCGGCTAAAAAGACTTTCTTTGGAACATTTATTCTCCTCTTCTTAGTGCATAATTCTTTTAAAAATTTACCATAAGATGGAATTTGTTTAATTACATCTAAGAGATGAATGTTGATCTTAACCTGCTTGAATGTTTCTTGGATCTTCTCCCCCTGAGGAGAGTGTTTCCTAGGCCTGAGTCTATCTGGAAAGAGAGCAACTGGTCTAAATCTATCAAAAGCAGGCTCAGTTTCAGGTTCAGGTTCTTGGTCATCTGAGGGGGGTGATTGTTGAATAGATTCATCAGAAGGAGAAGGAGAAGGAATTTGTATTGGATCAAAAGTTTGACTTGGAGGAGTTCTCACTTGATTATTGACCTGTCTACCTGACCGAAGTGAATGGATTGTATTCACTTAAACTTCATAGGATGAACTGCATCCTTTGTCTTTAGGGTTGACCACGGGTTGACTTGAAAATTTTCCATTCTCTCTTTCACTTACGGCACTAGCTAGTTGACCAAGTTGGGATTCTAATCTAGCGATAGCTTGAGTGCTGGAGTTGAGCATTTGTTCAGTTGATTGCATGAAGGAATTCAGAGTGCTAAACGTTTGAGTCAACATATTCGTGGTTTGAGTGGAGGCCTTAATTATAGTTTCCAAACCTCTTTCCAAGACATTGAGACGTTTATCCTGATCTGGATTATGATGGTCTGACTTACAGCTTGATGAAGAGGAGACTGATTTTGATACGGCAGATTGGGTTGTTGAAATTATGGATGAGAATTGAAAGGAACTGTGTTTCCCCTAGGAAAATGTTGGGTTGAAGCAGGAGTGAAGTTTTGAGTTCCGGGAGAATTTCCCCTATTCCATGCAAAGTTGGGATGATTTCTCCAACCTGGATTGTAGGTTGGAGAAAATGGATCATTTCTAGGGTGCTGGAATACAGCGCTCATCTGTTCTAATACATTATTGTTTCCTAGGAGAGGGCATTCCTCTAAAACATGGGTAGGAGACTAACAATTATGACATCCTGGGGCAGAAACATGATTGATTTGAGCTGGAGCTCATTCCTTAATTTCTAAGGCTTCTAACCTCCACAGAATTGTCGCCATCTTCGCTTCAGAAGCAATGTTTGACTCCAAGGAAAGACCACTAGACTTAGAATGGGGAACTGATGAAACCCTGTCATCACAGTGTTTTCATTGCATTGTTTTCTCGGATAGACTCTCTAGAAATTCCCAAGCTTCATCGGCATTTTTCTTCATAAAATCCCCATGGCACATTGATTCTAAGGAAGTTTTTACAGAACAATCTAATCCCTCATAAATTATTTGGCACAATCGCTATTTTTCTAAACCGTGATGAGGACATTGGATGAGAAGATCTTTAAATCGGTCAAAATACTTCCAAAAAGGTTCTCCCGAGATAATTTTAAAATTCATGATGTTGTTTCTTAGCTTCACCGTTTTATGGATAGGAAAAAATTTCTTAAGAAAAACGGTGATAAATTCCTCCCAAGTAGTGATGGAATTTACGGGTAAGCTATACAGCCATTTTTTTGCTTTGTCTTTGAGAGCAAATGGAATAAATCTGAGTTTGATCGCATCTTCTGTTAATTCTCTCATTTTAATCATAATACACACTTCCTCAAATTCCGAGATAAAAATATATGCATCTTCTGTTTTATTTCCAAGGAATTTGGGAAGCATGTTTATGTAATGCGGTCTAAGCTCAAAATTTATTCCATTTGTTTCGGAGAGCCTAATACAAGAGGAGATTGCATTCCTAATGGGATAGCACATATCTTGAAGAATAGGTGGATTAGGATACGCCATTTCTATGATTGGTTCAAAGTGAATTAATCGATGTATATTATCCCTAATCCACGATTGCATACACCAAAACTATTTCTTTTTATACTTTTTTTTATAAAAGTTAGTTTTTTTAATGAGGAGAGAATGGAAAAAAGAGGAAAATCCTAACTAAACAAATCAAAATCAATCACTTTACAATCACTCTAACTCTAGGGTTAAAGCTAACTCAACTAGACTAGCTCCTAACCAAAAACTCCTAAAGTGAAAAAATTAAAGTTTTACCCGGGTAGTTAGCTAGGTAAGGATAGTACTAGAGGGTGATCAGAGATCAATTAAGTACCTTGTTCCTTATGGAGCGCTTTATGTAACCCATAAATCTTACCTTAGATACCGACTAATCTAAGAAAACTTAAACCGGTTCACTTAAGGATTCTTTGTTCCTTATTGAGCTCGAATCCATAGGGCCAACGTCTAATGAGTTTTATTAGGCTTGGGTAGTGTAGTGAGGAATTAGTAATTTTTGGGCTAAGGAAAGGGTGATGAAATCCCTCACCTTATCTTGAATGTGGGGTTTTGCCCTTAAAAATATTTTTAAGTGTGTGCCAAATCAAGATGCTCAAATCACTTGGTGAATTCCTACTAATAATATGAAATACAACCCTATGAATTAAAAGAAACTAAAAAGGATGGAAAAGAAAAAGTCTTTTTTTTAATTAGGGTTAACAATCAAACAAATGAGAAGGGGAAACTATTTGAATTTATTATCTTGTTAGTAAATGTCAAAGTGGAGGGTGAATTTTATTACGGTCAACAAAAATAAAATATCTTTTTTTAAGTCCTAATTGTCTCTAATTGTGAAGAAATAGCAAAAGGGTGGAATTAAAAATTCTAGAAAGAAGAATTACCTACAAGCAAATCTTCAAATCCTAGTTCTCCAATCCGCGATCTTCAAGCTCCAAGCGTTTCCTTCATAATAAAAACACAAGTTAAAGAACCAAAATAATTAAAACTTACTTAAGCACCTTCCCCGGCAACGGCGCCAAAAACTTGATTCGGCATAAACATGTACCAAAAATATTGCAAGTGCACAACCGTGTCAAGTTATAGTATAAAGATATCGATCCACGAGGAAGGTGTTTTGTAGGAGAAAATATAAAATCGGTTCTTATGTTGTGTGCGTGACAAATAGGAGTGATGAGTGAATGTGATTGTGGAGAGATGGAGAGAATGAAAATGATTGTGTAAATGAATATATTTGAGAGTGGAAGTGATAATATAAATGTAATCAACAAGGCAAGAAGGAAAAATCAAGAACAAATAAAAATCAAGAATGTAAAGATAGCGGATTCAATTAAAGATATGGGTAATCTAGAATTGAATCTACTTCTTAGAAAAAGGTGATTTCCTAGAGGGTTCTAGCCTAAAGGCAAATCAAAGAAAATAAAAATGAACAAAAAGAAAAACTAAACCAAAGAGGGTTCTAGCCTCAAGGTGAATAGTGTAAGAAATTAAAATCTAACTACAAAATAAATTATAAAATCTAAACTACAAAATAAATTGAAAGAATTAAATACAAGAAAATAAATCTACTTTATAAGCATGAAATAAATCTAATCTATAAGCATGAAATAAATCTAAGGCAAGAGGGTTCTAGCCTCTTGGTTATTTAAACAAGAAAATAAAATCTAATTACAAGCATGAACATAAATCTAAACTAATAAGCAATAAAAGAAAAATAAAAAAACAAACCTTCAAATTAATCTCCATCTTCATTTTCATCTTCATCATCCAACAAAGAGAAGAAGAGAAAAATCTAAAGTGGTGAAAAAATTATTTTATTAATTGTAACAAAAAGTTACAAATTTGGAAGGCCTTCTCAATTAAGAGTAGCCCTCCTCTCCAAAATGAGTTACAAAACTTTTCACACCCTTAACCCCTCACTCTCTACCCCTATTTATAGTAAACAATAATGAATGAGAACCCTTCGATGAAGACTTAACCCCTAAGGAATTATTTTTAGCCTTTGAGCTTTTGGGCTTGGATTCTTGGGCCTTTTGCTTGTTGATTTTCCATTGGGCTTCTTGATTTTCCTTTGAGCTTTGCTTTATTTATTCATGATTTATGCTTCATTGTTTTGCTTCTGGGCTTTTGCTTCATGGGCTTCTGGCTTGATTTTTGGATTGTTCATAATGCATACTAGAGGTAAGCCTTTGCTTTATGGGCTTTAACGTTTTGGGCTTCATTAATTCATGGCTTGATTCTTTTGCTTTGGGCTTTTGGATAAATTATCAATTTGATTTTCCAATGGGCTTCTTGATTTCTCTTTTGCTTTATTTCTTTATTAAATCAAGGGCTTTTAATGAGAGATGAGATTTTTTGGAATTTATTCTTCATTAACCTGCAATTAAAGATAAAAACAATTATTAGTGGTATATTTATTCATAAAAAATAGATAATGAGGATATAAAATTGTAATAAAATGTGATTATCAGGAGCCTTACTCAGATGCTGGGGTCCTCCTGAACCTGAAAAAGGTCTCTTACCTTTACCTTTATCCCTGGACTATCCTGACTTAGTATTACCATCTTTGCCCTTAACAAATATAGATGTGTCTATCTCCTGAGCTATGCTAGCATCTACCACCTCCCGTACTGAACAGAATCTCCGAGATACTAGATATCGGCGTAAACCTGGGCGAAGTCCCATCATGAACATCTAAGCTAACCTCTCCTCGGTATGCCATATTCCAGTGAATCTAAGTAGTGACATGAATTTACTCTCAAAATCCGTCATCGACATATCCCCCTGCTCCAACCATGCCAGCTCTAACTCCTTCTCGGCTTTCGCTGCAGCCGAAACATACTGCTCTTCAAAGAAATACACAAAAGTCTCCCACGAGGCCGCCAACCACTGCTCTGGAGTAAAATGAAGCCGATACCATCCTCCTACATCGCCCATGAGGCTGAAAGCTGCTAGCCTCTGCTTCTACACAGTATCCACATTAAGCATGTCCAAAATGTTGCTTACATCTTCCTTCCATTTGTGTGTCGCAATGGAATCCATCGAACCATGAAACTCTAGAGCCTTCAACTTCTGGTACATCTTTACCAAACGAAGCCAAGCCTCCCGCTCAGCCATTCCATCATCAACTGAAGGTGGTGGTGTGACTACCAGTATCCCCTCTGGCATCTCCTCCTGAATGGGTGTTCCCTGTCAAACCTGATTTGCTAACTGCTCCTCAATAGCTACTAGTCGAGCAGCTAATGGTGTTATGAGATCTACTAAGTACTGCGGAGCCTGTTGCGGCTCAGGCTCTTTATCGGCTTGCTCAACTCCCTGAGCACGAGTACCTTGGCGTCCACGACCTCTTCCTGACATCTATAATTTAGAAGTAGAGCTTATTACGTAGTAAATAGAATCTTAAACAAGAAAAGTGTGACGCCCCTGGGTTCACACAAGGCTGTAGTCCGAGGTGAAACCAAGAATGTCAAACCTGCCATGCACCACACCGTGCAATAACATGTTTCACCATCACAATTACTATCTCTCTAGAGGAATCAACAATAGGTGTAGGTACAAAGCAAGTAAAAGGTTTTACAACGAGTACTTGATGAAATGATGGAACATAGAATTAACACATCTCCTCAACCAAGTAAACTGGAATATATAGTCAAAGTCTGAAATGAATAACAAAAATCTGGAGATCTCAACATGTCTAAAAGTACATAATATCTGATACAGGAAACAAGGCACACAGCCTTTACAACTCTAGAACATAAACCTCTTAAGTCTAAAAATGTCTCAAGTGGAGTACAAAATAAAATATAACTAAAAAGACAGCTGAAGCTAAAGTGCATCGCCATCAACCTGCGACTCTCCGGGCTTCTGACTCGTTACCTGAATGGGGAGGGACAACGAGCGTCAAAGCGCTAGCGAGCAACATCACAACCAACCCCCAGGGAAAGGGCTCGTTGTATACAGAAAATACAGTTATTACATAATAGTATAAAATCATTATTCTAATAGCAAATGGGTTTTGGTACTTAGGAAATTACAACACGAGCATAGGTACGTCGAGCGAAATAATCCAAACAAGGAAACCCTCATGCATATACCTTGTATCTCAAATTGTAAATCCCTAAATACTAAACCCGAGATCTAATACAAGAAACAATAAAGGAAACGAATACAAACCCATCTCTACCGATAAGTGAAAACATGACAAGGCTACCGCAAGTGTCACGTCAAACTCACATGAGTGTTATGTCCGAAAACAATTAAGTGTCCAAAATATAGACTGCATGAAGTGAACGTCCAACTCATGAACTGCCAGTAACGAGTGTCCAACACATGGACTGAATATAACTGATGTCCAACGCATGGACTAAATCTAACCAATGTCTAACGCATGGACTACGTATAATCAATGTCCAACACGGGGACTTTAGTCGCTTATAGTCCAGCACGAGGACTTTATCGCTTATAGTCCAACACGAGGACTTTAGTCGCTTATAGTCCAACATGAGGACTTTAGTTGCTTATAGTCCAACACGAGGACTGTACATGAACCATGAAGTACCACTAGTAGGGGAGTGTCCATACAACTCTTGTACGAGCCTTGCCGTACATATCTAAACTTGTATCATATCAAGTCATCTTACATATATATCATATGTGTTCAAACTATGTGTTCGCATACAGCAAGTGATTAAACAGAAAACAAAAAGGGAACAGGAAAAACTCAGATGAGTCGACTCATGCTCATTTATGAGTCGACTCAGCAGAAGGAAAAAGGCAACGGGGAACGACTTCGTGAGTCGACTCATGTTTAGTTATGAGTCGACTCATGACTTGTGGGTCGACTCGTATACTGACGAGTCGACTCAACAGAAGCAAAAAGGAAACACCACAACACTTCGTGAGTCGACTCATGACAGTCATGAGTCGACTCAACCTGATGAGTCGACTCATGATGAGTCGTGAGTCGACTCACGGGCTGAAATCTGCATATAACATAAGTTGAATTCGTTCGTCTCGATCCATACTTCCATTATACTGATCTATAACTCCCTAACTATCATTGTTAAACCATGAGGCAGTGAAAAGTTCATACATAGCATGAGAAACGAATACTTGCATGTTAAATCTAACATTTAACCCCTAAACATGAAAGAGGGCATTTAAACAAAATAAAAACTCATATTTTTATTCCTTAAAAATATTTCCAGATCTGGGTTTTCTTCAAAAACGTTATTGGGATGATTTAAAATCTGAAATACATGATTTCTAGCATTCACCCTAACAAGAACATTGTTTTATACTTGAAAATAAGTCTTGGGCTCAATAAAACTCATGAAAAACTATTATAAACTAATAAAAACATGGGAGAGAGGTTTGGCGAGATGTTACTCGCCTCAAATGCGAAGAATAACGATCCCCCTCACTGCAATCCACAAGAAGCTGCTGAAATCCCCCTT
>BQKN01062808.1:179443-204620 GCA_022839385.1 Asparagus kiusianus | reverse complement strand
GAAGAACACATCTAATCACGAGAAAGCTCGGGTTTTGGTGGGTACCCATTTGTCGGATTTTTCTCCTCTTCCAAACGAAGGTCTCGGCCTCCATTTCCAAGCTCAAAGGGGAACTTATTTGATTTGGGTAAGATCTCTCTTCCATCCTCCTATTCCTTTGTAAAGTTTGCATTTTTATGCTTGCAAATAGGCTAGGGATTAGATATGTAATATACTCTTGGGGAGTTTATTGCAAAGAACCGAAACTTTGGGGGTCTTTTGTGCAAAATAGGTGATAGCCGAAATTTGAGGGGCTTATTCGCAAAATGTGGCTGAAATTTTATGGGGTTTTTTGTGCAAACATGAATTGAAACTCGGGATTAGGGTTCATGTTTGTTTCCTCAAGAGAGGGGGTGCTTTGTGCAAGGAGATCAAAGGAATTGTTTGGAGGGGTTTATTCGCAAAACAGCCCATATCATTTTCTGGGGTCTAATTTGCAAAATAACCACGAATTTGGGGCTGAAATTCAGAGAGTGTTGACCCCAAACCCTTGATCGAATTTTTGGTAAAGGCACGTGGATGCAAAACCAAAAGTTCGAAGAGGGGCTTTTATGTAAAATTGACCAAATTCTGCAAAAGGACTTATTTGCAAAATTTGACCAGAATTATAGGGTACCGGGACGTTAGATGATCAAGTATAACGACCACGCCCCGAGTCACACGTGTCCTTGACCTGAATTTGGCCTTGAGCACGGGGGGTATTTTGGGTATTTCGCCAAAATTTATCGCGAAACGACGATTCTCGTTTTGCGTGCACGAAATTCGTAGGTTTAATTAGACTTTAACTGTAAAATCCTATTTGTTTATAGGATTTCAAGTCTAAGTGCTTAATTTCCCCTTTTTCGATATTTCGTGTATTATATGTTGTACCTGATGTACTGCTTTTCACTGCAGATTTGTGATGTCTTCCCGTCGTGCTCGGCTTTCCAGGAGTCGCTCCCACTCGCAGCACAGCGAGGAGGAGGCTCCCGCTGTATCTTCTTCAGCGGCTTCTTTTTACGGGGGTGAGAATTTTATACTTTCTGTATCCCGGACTGACCTCTCGCGGGTCATGAAGGAAGAACCGATACCCCTCGCGCGGGGGTTAAGGTCTGTATCCCGGATTGACCTCTCGCGGGTCATGAAGGAAGAACCGATACCCCTCGCGCGGGGGTTAAGGTTTCAGACTTGTTTTGCTTTAGCCAATTCAAGTCTTCGGATATATCGGGGCGATCTCGTGTCGTCTTACACCTTACAGGTCGGTATATATTATCACGGTATCTACGTGATGATACGTACCGTCCTCTTGGTGTAGGACGCTCGAAATCGTCACTCCGGTTATCCCGCGAGTAATCTTATGACATGAATTTTCTGATTCCATCTTCATGCTCTGTTGCAGTTAATTTTCCCGGGGGTAGTCTCCCTCACCATGCCCCTACCGGTTGTAGCAGGGAAGTGTTCTCTTCAGCTTCCGCTAGGCAGATCATCGATCCCCTTCCGCAGTTTGGCCATGATCGTTCAGACGAATTCTTTCGTCTGATAAAGGAGGGAGGGCGTCACTGTTTACGCCAACTTATCACCGATGCTCCCCTCACCGCAGATGCTACTTCTACTGAGGCTTTAAAGAAGCCAGATTTCCTATTCGGGGATCGCACCGAGGATCCTGCCGTGCTGACTCTTGCTGAGGAGCATTGGCTAACCCTTGACGAGGGAGCTCTTTTATATATTCCTTCCATTCCTCGCCAGTGTTCTTTTACTCTCTTGGAGAGACAGGCTGTGGGGCGACAGATGTCCTGGTCTCTTACCAATGCTGCTGTCCACATCCAGTGCGGATACATTTCTCATCATAAGAGTCCCGGTTCTCTGGGGTATCAATCCATTTGCGGTCTTCGCCCCGGGATCATGGGTCTCGACACCGCACCTCCAGGCGAGGTGTCGGCGGCTGCTCTTACCGTGAAGAACCGTCTAGCTCAGCTTGGAAGACAGCTACCTCCACTGGATTACCGATGCTACGGTTGGGCTTCTTCGCCGGGCAAGGGGTGGTGGACCCGTATGACCGGCTATGTTCTGGGAAGGTGGGAGAGGGATCTGAAAGATAGTGGGTTATATGCGCCCATACGAGCTACCATGTACGGGATCCCAGTCAGTTGCCGCCACTTTTTGGCACTGTTAGAGACATACATGCCTGATAGCAACACTTTCCTCACAAGCGGCGGGGAACTAGGGCTGGCTCTTCATGAGATGCACCAGGTTTCGGGCCTTCCGATGGGGAATTGCCCGTATCAGGAGTACTTTCCTTCCAACCAGCAGTTGGCTTTGCTAAAGAAAGATAGCCCTGATATGTATGACACGCTTTGGGATCTCACATGTCACTACCATACCTCACTGCTCCAAACTTCTGCTCCAGCTAAGACGAAGAAGAAGATCAGCTTGAAGCAGTTCGCCGTTTATTTGTTTCAAAACCTGGAGGGTGATTTCGTTGGACCTATCCGTGAGTTAGATGTCTTGGACTTCACCACTATTAACGAGCTGATGGAGAAGAATGAAACTCAATCTTATACTATTGCCAGCGCCGAGGGAGCTTTTCCCGCCGGGACCACGTTCCGTTCTTTCCTCCGTCGTGCGCAGAAGTCTATAGAGCCTCGGTCTCTGTTGGCCGGCTACCTCGCACTCTGGTTGAAGAAGTGCGTTGTGCCATACCAGTCTTCGGATGACTTACCAGTCGAGGTGCTCTTCCCGGCAGTCCAGCTAGCCTATGGGCGGGAGTTGTCCTTGCTTCCAGCGATGGTGGCCAGCATTCATTGCGGGCTCAGGGGTGTAGTTCGTGTTCTTACCCATGTGGGCTCCAAGCCCTCGACCGAGCTTACCTGCCCGAAGGTTGAGCTGCCTTATGCTTATCTGATGGCATGGTTCGTTCTACACCGGCCTGACATGATGTCAGCTCCCCGCACCGTTGACACCCCTGTTCCTTTCCTACAACTGTTGGAGAGGAGTAGGTGGCTTGGGAAGAAATTTGAAGATGTACAACAAGAACTTCAAATTCGTCGGAACTGGGAGCTCTTCAAGTGCTTTCCTCAATTTTCTGGACGCTATGGCGAGGAGTTGACTGATGTGGAGAAACCCCGAACTAACCGGACTGCTCTTGACGTCGGTTGCTTCCGATGGCTGGTAAACATCCGCATCGGGTATCTTGTCCTTCGGGTGAGGAACCGTTGCCATATCGAGCCTTACCTTCCCTGCCGTTTCGCACGTCAGTTCGGCTACGACCAACTATATGTTGGGAATCCGAGTCGTGGTTTACAGGTTAAGGGAGGGCTTGTCGATGGTATACGAGCGTGATTATGGACCATGGTTGGTTGCACCGGGGCTCAGTTTGCTCTCCCTTCGTATAAGCGCAAACCGATGATCACCTTCCTTAGCTGCAAGTGGTTCCTTTCTGCCTATGAATCCATAGGTGTGAAGAGCCTTTCGGAGTTAGAGTCTGAGCACTTGGTTCAGGCTGCTATGACGGCTGCTCAGAAGCAGGGGAAGAGGCCTGCTCAATCTCCTCCTTCAAGCAGAATTGATGAAGAGCACCTTCCTGCGGATGGCGATGAAGCTTGTGAGGAGGAAATGGGCATAGACACCGACCAAGTAGAACTTGATGCAGGTTTGTCATGCTTCTTGATTCCCTTCTCCTCGACTTTGGTACGTGAAATAATCCTTGTTGTTTCAGGTGGATCGGCTGATGACCATGAACCTCTCGCCTCACGTCGTGCGAAATCCAAGTTTGGTGGACAAACTTCGCACAATCGTCCCGTCGGTTCCAAGAGGGGTGGTCCTTTGAAAAGGAAGAAGATTGCCTATAGACCTCCTGTTGATCAACGCTCTCATGGAGTAGATTCCGGAGGCTCTGCCGACAGGGAGGAAGGTAACCTTCCGTCATTTTATTGTTTTAGCTTGATCTTCTTCCTGGAATTCGTAACCGAGCTTTATGTTCCAGGGTTCCTTGAAGAGGGTGAACTTCCATTGCCTCCTGCATCCCCTGGCCCGGATAACATGGATTGCTTCGTGCAGCAGATGTGCGACGCCCTTCATGACGGTTCTCTGGGCATCGATTTGAACATTGATCTTGGGCCAGAGTATAGCGTCGAGCCCACCGCTTCTTACTCAGGTATACCTGCATCTGATAATATCTCTTTTGATCATGGGGAAAGAGAACTCGACTGAGGATGAATCTTTTCGTGATGTAGGTTTTGAAGACCAGGGGAATGCCTCTGCGCCGAGTTTTTGCGGTCCTGACGCTGGGCTGTTAGTCGATATGCTGGCTGAACAGGCCGCCAGAGGAACTGCGGGACCGCCCTTTACGAGCGATACACTCACAGGTACATCATCAGCCACCAGGACTGATTCTCCCTTGACTACCGACCCTCCCCGTGTTGTAGAAGATGATGGACTTGCAGGTATGCCGATGATCTTATCACCCTGATTCTCTTTATCCGCCTAAATTTCCATTTTGACTAATAAAGAGATATAACTGTAGGACCAGGCGTTGTGCCTGATGCTGCTGCAGTTTCCGGGGCTGATAGTTTACCTGAGAGCCATGTTTCTTTGCCACAGCCGAGAGATACGACTGATTTGCCTGCAGGGGTCGATGCACCCTTCATGGCTAATCCTGCTGTTATCTCAGAGTCTGTGGTGCCTCCACCCGAGGGAAATTCCGCCAGTACAGGTATACTTTGAATTTCCTCTCGGGTTTCCTTGTCGTATTTGATAATCTCTTAACCTCCCCATTGTTGTTTGCAGGAGCTCGATCATCTCTACATGAGTATGTTCGCGTCCTTTTGGCTGATACCGATCCTGAGAAAGAGATTTTTCGCGCGGACCTCAACTTCTTCACCGCCTTTTATAATGGCATGATTGAGAAACTTCTTCTCCGAGGATACTGCTTTGACCAGTTCAGGCGTTCCTTTTCTCGCCACATGCTGATGATGAGGGAAGAAGGATACCCAGAGTTGGCTGATTCCTTCACTGCTGATTTTACTGCTCTGGAGTCAGAGGTTCAAGAATTGAGGGATTTGAAGGCTGGTGGAGCTTCTTCTTTCATGTCCTCTCAGATGGAGGATAGAATGACTCAATGGCGTGACTTGAGATCTTCCATTAGCAGCGAGCTCCGTTCACGCGAGCACTCTGTTGCACAGTTGATGGCCAACCTGGCGAAGAAGGACACCAGCAAAGGCGAGTTACTCAGCTCCCTAGATTCCACTCGTGCAGAGATAGCTAGGCTGAAGGAGGCATTGGGACGTGCCGAAGAGTCTGCTGCTATAATCACCGAGGACCTGGTTGGATTGGAGCGCTCTCGTGAGTGGACGCTCGACAAGCTGGGATCAACACAGGAGGGATTGATGAAGCTGCGAACTGAAGCCGCTGAGGTCTTGAGCAGTTCCGAGGATTCTGTTCGAGCTCGCGTGCAGGCAGAGTTCGAGCAGAATTATATGGACAGGCTTTCCGGTTTAGAGTCTCACATTCTTAGTCGTCAGTTGCCTTCGGGTTGACGAACTTGTTGTTGTATGCTTTTGTCTTGATCTTTTATGAGAGACTCCTTATTTGCTTCTTTTTTTACATGATGTTTCTTGATACGTCGTGGTATCTTCTTTAATCGGTAAAAGACTAAACCGGCTATACGTGTTAGGTATAGACTTTGGGATTATTGGCCAACCCCCAGCCCTCAACGGGTTTGACTTGCCTTTACCGACTACCGTTTGAATCGGGCTAGCATGCGGATTATCTGAATCCGTTCCGCATGTAACGTTGTGCTAAGAGAGTGAACCCTCCGAGACTTTATGCTATGACTTTGAATACATAGACTTCGTCTTTCTCACGGGAAAGACTACCCGGCAACGCGTATTAGGCGCCGACTTCATCCCTGTCTTTTCTGAAAGCAAAGGCAAGGGAAAGGTGAGACTAGAAGTGGGATTTCCACTCCGAGAATCAAAAAGATTCGGATAACCCTAACTGTCGTAAGGTTTGGTTATCGAATCGAAATGTTCGAACGACCCTAACTGTCGTAAGGTTTGGTCATCGAATCGAAGGTTCAAACGACCCTAACTGTCGTAAGGTTTGGTCATTTGACTCTGAAGAGGAAGAATTTTATATTCTATCTTCAGCAGGAAAGGAAACTCGAGGTGGGATCTCCACCCCCAGGATCCGACAGGTGAAACTAGAAGTGGGATCTCCACTCCGAGAATCGAAAAGATTCGGATAACCCTAACTGTCGTAAGGTTTGGTTACCGAATCGAAAGGTTCAAACGACCCTAACTGTCGTAAGGTTTGGTCATTTGAATTGAAAGTGGACCTCTCGTTCATTGGAGGAATCGAGAGGGGATTTTGGTTGTGGTCCTAACTGTAGTAAGGTTTGACCAAGTGGGAAGTGTGAGAATGATCATAACCGAAAGAAGGTTTGATCACTCGATTTGTGGACCTCTCGTTCTTTGGGCGAATCGAGAGGGGAATTTGGCTTTGGTCCTAACTGTCGTAAGGTTTGACCAAACTGGAATAGTGTGGTGGAGACTATGAGTAGTCAGAAACCACTGAAAGTTTTGCGAGGGGAGAATCAATGATTTAGATCTCATCTCAGCAAAAGAGTGTTTGTGACAAACAAGAATATTCGGAATTCGAATATTGATTTCTTGCTCATCAGCGACCGGGTTATCCCTAAGAATACCCCGATGTGGTATTCTTCCGGGAACTTCCCGGTACCTCAATTCTTCTGAGGATACTAAGGATAGTATCTCTTCAGAAATTTGCCATTTATTGGCATCATGAGCCGGTCACCATCTTTGGTGACTAGACGATAGGCGCCGTTCGAGTAAACTGTTTCTACTACGAACGGTCCCTCCCATTTGGGTTCAAACTTGCCTTTCTTCTTGGAGTTAAGGATCATAGGACGTTTCTCGGTTAAGACCAAGTCCCCTTCCTTAAAACTCCTTTGTCGAACTTTTTTGTCGAAGGCTCTAGAAATTCTGGCTTGGTAAAACTCAATATGCTGCTGAGCTTCCAGGCGCTTTTCATCGAGCATCTCGAGTTCTTCGAGGCGCTTCTGATGCTGTTCTTCGGTCGTCATCTGAGTCGCAAGAGCGATCCGAAGAGATGGAATTTGGATTTCCAAAGGGAGAACGGCTTCGCATCCATACACCAATGAGTACGGGGTTGCGCCAGTCGGTGTACGTACCGTGGTACGATAGGCCCATAGAGCTGCTCCGAGCTTATCATCCCAATCCCGCTTGTTATTTTTCACAAGCTTTGACAAGAGCTTTATGATAGTCTTGTTGAAGGCCTCAGCCAACCCGTTTGCTGTGGGGTTATAGGCTGTTGACGAGATGTCCTGAATTTTGAACTTTTCGCAGAACCTTATGAAGGCGTTGCTGATAAATTGAGGACCATTGTCGTGTATGATTCGTCTTGGAACACCATGCCGGTAAATGATATGGTGCTTGATGAATGCAATGACGTTGCTCGTCTTAACTTCTCTGAGTGGGACTGCCTCAGCCCATTTGGAGAAGTAATCAGTTATCGCCAGGATGAACCGGTCACCTTTAACCGAAGGGGGGTTTATAGGACCAACAATGTCCATTCCCCAGGTCTCGAACGGCCATGACGTAACCGAAGGATGCAGATGCTCCGGAGGTTGGTGCATATAATTCGCGTGTACTTGACATGCGTGACACTTCCGAGCATATACGATTGCCTCATGCATCATAGAGGGCCAAAAGTATCCCATTCTCCTGATGCGATCATAGAGCTTGGGACCAGGTTGGTGCGCGCCGCACTCTCCTTCATGTGCCTCTTTAAGCACTTCTTCAGCTTCTTTGGTTGATAGGCAACGTGCCAGCACGCCATCATACCCCCTGCGGTATAACGTTCGATTCTCTGCATTATAGTAGAATCTTGGAGCTCTTCGTCTGATCGACTCTCTCTCCTTCACGTCTTCTGGCAAGATTCCATGCAGGACGTAGTCGATGATGGGGAAGCGCCAATCTCGGGGTTCAAACTCAGCCTGAGTCGTGTGCACCTCCTGGGCCTCTTCCTCCTTGCCATTTTCATCATGAAGTGGCACTAAGAGTTGGTGAGTTCCTACCGTGACAAATTGTTCTGTCCCGGGTGGCTGTGCCAGGGATACGGCTAAAGCTGCTAACGCATCTGCATAGGTGTTCTGCAATCGCGGCACGTGCTCGATGAAGAATCCTTCAAACGACTCCGCTAGCTCTACTGCCATCTTGTGATAAGGAATTAAATCCTGACTTCGGACTTCGTATTCCCCTTGGACTTGTTTGACGATTAGTTGAGAATCACCGAAGGCTTCGAGATACTCAACCCCCAGCTCCTTGGCGAAGTTGAGGCCTATAATCAATGCGTTGTACTCTGCCACGTTATTCGAGCACGGCTCAGTTAATGAGTAGGCTCGAGGCATCACATGTTTTCCCGGGGAAACTAAGACCACCCCAACTCCGGAGGAGACCTTAGAACATCCAGGAGTACCTGCGGCATTAGCTGCTCGTGAAGCGCCATCGAAGTACAAACGCCACACTTGTTGGTGTGAAGTTGCGTTGACTTCGTGGGTTTCATCAGGTAAATCGTCATATACCTCGGCGGCGTCCGTAGTTGGATTAGCTGCCAAGAGATCACAAATAGCTTGTCCTTTTACTGACTTCTGCTGTTTGAAGTGCAGATCGTATTGGGACAAGAGTAAAGCCCACTTTGCTAATCGCCAGCTCATGGAAGCCGGTTGAGTCATGAACACTCGGACCGGGTTAACTTTGGAGATGACATAGATGGTTTGTCCCACTAAGTAATGTCGCATCTTCTGTATGGCGAACACTAGAGCCAGACACTCTCTCTCGATCATAGGATATCGAGACTCAGCGCCTACCATGGTTCGGCTTAAGTAATATACCGCCTGTTCGTGACCGTTATCGTCATCTTGTGCAAGCAATGCACTTAATGAGTGGCTCGTCGCCTTGACATAGATCAAGAACGGTTTGCCCGATTTCGGTGCAACGAGTACGGGAGGTTTCAAGAGATATTCTTTAATACTCTCGAATGCCTGTTGACAAGCGTCGTCCCATACGAATGACACGCCCTTCTTCGTGAGCCTGGAGAACGGTTGGCATTTCCCCGAAAGGTTTGAGATAAACCGACGGATATACGCCAATCGCCCTTGGAGTCCTTTGAGCTCTTTGAGGTTCCTCGGAGGTTGCAATTCATTGATCGCCTTCACTTTGTCCGGATCAATGTGAATACCTTTGGTGGTGACGACGAATCCCAAGAATTTTCCACTAGCCATTCCGAGGAAAGACTTGGTAGGGTTCATCTTCAACTGATGGGCCCGCATCAAGTCGAACATGGTCTTCAAGTCTTTAATGTGATCTTTCTTATCACGACTTTTCACGACCAGATCGTCCACGTAGCATTCGACGGTCTTTCGGAGATGTTCCTGAAAGATCTTCGACATAGCTCGCTGATATGTAGTACCTGCATTCTTCAAGCCGAAGGGCATAACTGTGTAGCAGAATACGCCGAGAGGCGTTCTAAATGCAGTGTGTTTCTCATCCTCTGGATGCATCTTTATCTGGTTGTAACCAGAGAAACCATCCATAAAGGACATCCTCTCAAACCCGCACGTGTTGTCGATGATAACATCCGTGATGGGGAGAGGAAAGTCATCTTTTGGGCAAGCAGCATTGAGGTCCCTGAAGTCAATGCATATCCGGATCTTTCCGTTCTTCTTCAGGACCGGAACAATATTGGCAAGCCATTCGGGATGTTGCTCCTCTCGGATAAAACCCGAATCGATGAGCTTTTTGACTTCAGCTTCGATTGCTTCCATCATTTGCGGACGAAACCGTCGTTGTTGTTGTTTGACTGGTTTGACATCCGGCTTAATGTTGAGACGATGCACCGCTACATTTGGATCGAGCCCTGGCATGTCTTCATAATTCCAGGCGAATACGTCGATATACTCCCGGATAAGAGAAATCAACTCCTCCTTCTCCTCAGGTAGGAGGCTGTCACTAATGAATATCGGCTTTGGATTCTCCTCGGTTCCCATATTCACCTGAACGACTTGGTCTTCGGTAGGAGGCTCTCTTTGCTCGAACCGATCGCCATACTGCATGCTTAAGTGATGAACCCACGGGTCTTCCCATGTCGGCATCTCATCATCTTCTTCTATTGTCGTTGGATCAATCGTGACCATGTTCGACATCAACTTTTTGAACGTTTCACCAAGACTAGCATCGGAATCCCAACCCGAAGAGTCGGAAGAATATCCCTTCCTAGTCTTGTTAGCAATCTGGTCGATGATTTGCCAGCCACACTCATCATCAGATGAGACATAGCCTAGACCTCTTTTGTGGCGATAATAATCATCGGGTATTCCCTTCGGTACATAGGCCATCCGGGGTGGAACCCGTGGGCCTCGACCAAAGAAAAGACCCTCCCCGAGCTTGAAGTCATACCCGTGCCTTTCCATCATGTTGCGCGCTTTCGCATCGTATTTGGATAGATGACGGGCCGGCTTATCATCATCGTCTTCCTTTTCCATGAAGTGGTCGGGTATCGGAGATGCTCTTCCTTTGCCGTAGACAACCTCCTTTCCACCCCCAATCCCTGCGGGGATGATGAGCGTTGTTCCGCAAGGGTCGTGTACCTGCTTCTTCGTCAAACAAAATGATTGAAGAGGCATATACAAATCAGGGTTAGCATAGAGTTCGTTAGTGATATCATCGAGACCCGTCGAGTACTCTAAATCATCGTTTATTGATAGTTCTTTGGCAAGTTGCCAATTACAACTATCTTCTGATGATTCATCATCGTCAAGATTGATTACAATGGGTACAATGTCGTTTAAAACAAAACCGCCATCATAATCAAGCCCTGGTTCGGTATCAGCTTCATCTCCGCTGTCCGTTCCTTGGGCCGATGGTTCAGTATCGGATTCAGCGCCGTATAAAAGGGAATCGGTGAAATAATTCTCCAATCCCTTGAACGGTTGCTTATCCGCGACCACCGTCTTGACTTCATTATCTGTGCCCACATATTTGAAGCACTGATGCAGAGTTGACGGGACTATAAGGTTATCGTGGATCCAAGGTCGACCCAATAGTAAATTATAGGATGTTTCCGCGTCAATCACATAACAAGTGACCTCCGACCTCAAATCCCCGATCTGGCACTTAATTCGGATCTTCCCCAAGGGCCTAGACCCACTGGTGTTGAATCCATAAATTGTCGTGCCAGTGGACGCTAATTTGCTAGTCGGGATTCCGAGATGATGCATCAATCGGAATGGCATGATGCTCACAGCGGAACCCGGATCGACTTGGATCCGGTTGACAACGCTGGAGCCAATATGCCCGGTGAAGTACAACGGCCTATCATGATTGGAGTTCCTTGTCTGCATGTCTTCTTTGGTGAAAGAGATGCAGGGGAAGTGATGTGCCGCCAGATTGCAATGCTGAGCTGACGACTCCGGTTCTTCGGAAGATGGTTTGATCCGAGTCAAGAAGGCTTCGGAATCACTCAAGGCTTCTTGTAGTGCCTTCCGTGTATCCTTCGACAACCGCAGCAACTCGTATAGAGTTATCCTGGCCGGGATGTTGGCCAATTGCGCCATAATGTCGAAATGGGGCTGAGAGCTTGCATTCCCCGGTTTGTCTCATCCAATTGGATTATTGAATCGAGACGGCCTCGGGTTCTGAGCTTCTTGACGTACGGGCTCTTTTCCTTTATCCTTTTGTGGGATTCTCTCCGTTGCCACTGCAGGTGTTGGGGGAATTGCTGAAATTCCCAACTCTGCAAGCGTCTTGGAAGGTGGGGTTTTGGTACCCAACTGCTCAGTAGCATCTGGATACTTGAAGTGATATTCGTTCCCACTCCGAGTTGCAAAGGCTTCCTGCTCATCCTCAGAAAGTGGGAAGGTTGGAATTTTGTCATCATCCACCCCCGGTATAGCAGAGGCCCCATAACAGGATTTGCCCTTCCTCTTCGATTTCTTCTTGTTCTTTGTGGAAGAGGTCCCGGCCCACTGTTCATCTGCGATCAAGTCCGGATGAACCCACAAGATTTCGCCATTTGGGGCTGTGTGTGGCACAAGCCCTTTCTGGCGCTGCTGGTGTGGATCATCGTTCACTGTCTTCACCGCCGCTTTGATCACCGACTCGTGTTGGAACCAACTCGAAGGAACAGATCCAAAGCTAATGGACACGGTATTTGCACCCACCTTCTTCTCTTTAGGCTGTTTCATAGTGATGACCCCAACATCGATCAGGGCCTGAATCTTATCTTTGAGAGCGTAGCACACCTTGGTAGGATGGTGTACCGCTCGGTGGAATGCGCAATATTTCGGATCGTTGACCCTCTTGGCATCTTCTTGATCCTGAATCGGCGGTAACTTGATCTTGTTGTTCTCGACCAAGTACTTGAAGATACCGGGGATTTCATCCTCCTTGAACGAGTAGACCTTTGGAAACCTCGGCTCCCCAACCTTTTGCTTCTGGGGCTGCTGTTGCCACCTGGGTTGTTGAGGCGCCCTCTGTTGCTGCTGTTGCGGCTGCTGGGGCTGTTGAGGCTGTTGCGGCTGTGCTTGAACCTCAAAGACCTGATTTGCGACCACCGCATTTGCATGCGCCTTCCCTTTACCCTTGGGGGTAAAATTTGGTTGTGGAGCATTGTTGGGTATTTGTCCCCTCTCTGCCTTTTTCCTCTTGAGGAATCGTTCAGCTCGCTCTCCACGCATCTTCAAATCCTTCCAGGTTTTAGATGGCGCCATTCCCATGGCTTCAAGGATGTCGAGCGTCAAATTGTTGTGGCAAGTCTCGAGGATGAAATCCTCGCTGACCGGATCCCTGCAATTCATAGCCTTGTTCCGGAACCTTTTCACGAAGTTTTCAACCGTCTCGCCGTTCTTTTGTTTTTCATCGAACAGCGTGCCGATTGAAACCTCGGTGTCATCATCAAAGAAGTTTGTTAGGAACATGTCCTCCATGTCATCCCAGCCGTTGATGCTCCCAGGCTTGAGACGGCGGTACCAATCGAAGGCAGCTCCGCGAAGAGTGCCAACGAATGACCGCACCATGAGGGGCTCATTTCCGGAAATGATTCCTAAATGAGACTTGAAGTAGATTAAATGCTGGGTAGGGGAACCCTTCCCATCAAACGGCGTAAAGTTAATCAGATTGAACTTTGCCGGATATGGGATCGATTCCCACTCCCTTGGATATGGGCAGGGTATACCGGATCTTTTTACCTCCTGAGCATTCATCAACGCATTGATCTTGCTCTCTAGGTCTTTCATCTTCCTGTCCTCACTCGTCTCGGTCTTCGAGTGGCTTCTGGGAGAGGGGGCGTGGTCCTCTTTTGCATTATCTTCTGCGGGACCACCCCCAGTGTTGGTATTGATGGGAGGAATGTTGACATTATCCGCTTCCCGCTCATGCTCCTCTGGATTGCGTTGACTTGGTTCTCCTTGGTGAACCGTCATCGCCGCGATCTGTTGGTCGTGCATCTCCCTCATCCGCTGCATGGCCATCTCCATTTCAAATTTGAAGCTCTCCTTTTGCTTGGCCAGGGCTTCTTCAAGTATCTTCGACATTTGCTCGGCGCTGATCATGAGCGATTCATAAGGTTGGCCTGCACTTGAAGCCGTGTCATCGGATGCGATGGCGGAGCACGTATCAGAATCAGCATCGGATTCCTCTTCTTCTAGGGAAAGTCCCTTATGTACTCTTGGGTAATTGTTTCGTTTGATGGTTCCCGACCGCAACCATGTCATGCATCGGGATGCCTCGGCAAGCTGCTCCAAGTTGAGACGTGGTGTTGATCCCCCTCTGCCGGTCATGTTGACTGACACTTTCGAGTATTCATCCTCTCGGCGGAGCGGTTTCTTCTTGTGGAAACGCTTCGGCTTGGAGAGTCTCTCGAATACCGAGATTCTTGTTGGGGTCTGAGCACAGCAACACTCGGACAACACTGCCTTGATAATGTTGGCACACGGGCAGTGGGACTCCATATCCTGCATGTACCTCTTTCGAGATTTTTCCGCACCCCCAGCCCTGTAGTACAGCTCATCAGCTTGATAGCTGGAGCAACCTACAGAGTGCTGGTGGATGTCCCTCGGTATAACACGCTCATCCTCAGACGAGTGTGTTTCCCTTTGGGAATGCAAAACATGGTTAGATTTTTCAAGAGTGGCCCGTTCAATTTTACGCTTTTGGGAGCGTAGAAATCGAACGGGCTCTTTCAGTTCGGCTCGCAATTCAGTGCGGCCGGTGATAGGGGCTTTCCCTTTGTCAATATTCTTGGGGGGATTGATTCCACCCCCAGTCTGGATTTTAGTTTGGGGACCTTTCAAAGGTCCCAGCCGTTCTTTGACGGGTATTCTGCCTCGGTTCTCCGGTAAGGGACCGAGGCGACTCGTCAAAGGAACCTGGGATCTTGAATGATCCCCTTTTTTACCTGGCCCTGTTGAGGGTGCCGGTATGGGAGGAGTAGGCTCTGATTTGGTTGAACTCTGGGCGATAATCTTGCCCTTCTTGGTTTGAGGTGTGGGGTTTGCCTTGGGCACCCACACCGATTTGCTCTTGGACGGCGTTTTGACCGCCGATTCTTGCTGCATCTCCTCTGCCTTCTTTAGGAGGAGCCGGGCATGTGCAAGTAGAGCACGGCGCTTCTTGATTCGCTCCTCGAGCGTGGAGCGGTTCCTCTTGACGCGGATCCACTCATTCGCTCCTGATTTGGAGGGGAAGTTGATTACCTGCCGCTGCTCTTGTCGCTGCCTCGACTTCAAGTCCTCTGCATAGCGCACTCCATCCTTTGACTCCTTGGCCTTGGCGAGCTGTTGAGCGAGACGTTGGCGACGTCTTTGAAGCGCTCTCTTTGAGGGAGTTGGAGCAGCATCACCTATCGCCTTTGTGGCGGTTGTGAGGGCCGGATCTACAGCCTTAACCATGCTGATCGACGCGGGGCCGTTGCGTGGTACGGGTGTAGTGGCAGCGATGGCGGAGTCTCGGATTGAGGAGTTGGAGATCCCGCGAGCCCTTTTGGGAGATGAGTTCTTTCTACGCCGTTGCGGAGAGGCGGATCTGGAGGAGGAGGAGGAGAGGTACTCTTTGAACTTCTTCTGATCGAATTCGTATTCGATCTCTTCATTCACCCGGATCTTGAAGGCCGGTTGCGTCACTCCGATCTCGGCAGCGAGGTCGGCGGCTCCCACTGTGGTCGCCAGCTTGTTTCCGGTAAAAGTTGCTGTTTTCATTGCTGTTCTCTTTTTCGAGATCTGTTACAACTTTGAGCGTTACAACAGAGTTTAAATGAAAACAAAAGATTACAACTTAAACGAAAATAAACACGAGAGCCCGGTTTGGTACGGTCTCGCTTGCGTGGGTTGTTGGCCTGTGACGGGGACGTCGATGTCCGTGGACCGCCGACTCTTCAAGATCCTTGCCGGTAAAATCCGGCAGAGTTTCGTCTATCCGCGTAGGATATAGAAACAGAACCTCGTCGATCCGCGCAAGATCTAGAGGTTATAAGCGTATATCTCGGCTAAAACGAGATAATAGCTCTTCTTAGTATCACCGCTAAGGAGCAACACTAAGGATCAGAGAGGGGGGTGAATGAACCTTGATGAAGAACTCTGACTCCTCACTCCAGCAGGGCTTCGCCGCTTCCAAACTCCGGAATTTCAGATCTCGAGGATAATCCCAAGACCGGAAATTCTTCTCCCAAAGCTAAATCAGAGCCAAATCAAGAGCCCCTCACAAAGGAGGCCTAGGGGGCTATTTATAGCCAAAAGGAGAGGGGGGGGGGCTGATATGGACACCCCAAGAGGAGAGACACCCCCCTAGGGGTGTCCTGGCCAAGGCCGGGACACCCCCCATGGGGTGTCTCGAGCCAGCCAAGACATGTTTGGGTGTCCCCGGTTCAGCCCGGGGCCGTGCCGTTGTCCCGCTGTTGACTCGCCGTTGACTTTTCGTCCGAACTCGGATTTGAGTGATTTCGGATGCGTCGGAATCGTGACGGCGAGCTCTGTAGGCCCCGATGGTTGGATTATCTGTGGGGTGATCGGGGCACAGCGGGCGTTGGTCCGATTGCGGTGATAGCGGGGTTTTCGGTCAACCCGTATCCTCGTGATTCTGACATTCTGTCGGCTCACGTAATCCGTCGGTTTGCTTCAGTTGCTCACCGGCGTCATTTGAGCTCTTGTGAACTGGGTAGCATCGTTCGATCGTCGATCGTTAACACCGAGCTGTGTTCGGGGACCTATCGGCAATTTTTGATGCCTACAGATTACGACATTGATCTTCAGTATCACCCTGGTAAGATCAATGTAGTACCAGATGCATTGAGCCGATTGCCGGCGATCATGACCCTTACGGCTCAGTGGAGACTTCAGCAGGAAGTGAGGGATATGAGTATAGAGGTTCTTCTTCCAGGAGTTACCGCTTTTTTGATGAATCTTCAGATTCAATCGACACTGATCGAGCGAATCAAGACAGCTCAAGCAGGTGACCCATTTCTTTAGAAGTGCAGAGAGTTAGCAGTGGCTGGTCTTTGACCGGAATTTGTTGTTCATGAGGACGGATCCTTACGATTTGGGAGTCGTATATGCGTCCCAGGAGGAGATATTGCAGGAAGCTCATAGTTCACCATATTCTATTCACCCTGGAGGTACGAAGATGTATAAGGATCTAAAGTTGAACTTTTGGTGGCGTGGTATGAAGAGAGATGTGGCTCGTAGTGTGGCTAAGTGCCTTGTATGTCAGCAGGTGAAGGCAGAGCATCGGCGCATCGCAGGTCTTTTGTAGCCGTTGCCTATTCCGGAATGGAAGTGGCAGCATGTCACCATGGACTTCGTCACTTGCTTACCTCGGAGCACTAGACAAAATGACGATGTTTGGGTGATCGTAGACTGATTGACCAAATCGGCTCATTTCATTCCCTTCCGAGTGGGACAGTCGACGGAGCATCTTGCTCAGAGATACATGGAGGTAAAACATTTATCTCTATATATTTCAATGAGTTCCTTTCCCAAGAGTGTTAGTAAATCTATCGTATTGCAGGAGATCGTGCGATTGCATGGAGTTCTAGTATGCATCGTTTCGGATCGCGATACCCGATTTACTTCAGAGTTCTGGAAGAGTTTGCAGGCGAGTCTGGGGACCAGTCTCAGTTTCAGCACAGCTTATCATCCCCAGACCGATGGACAGTCAGAGAGGACTATTCAGATTTTGGAGGATATGCTCAGAGCTTGTATGCTTGATTTCCACGGATCGTGGGAAGATCACTTGCATTTGGTGGAGTTTGCATACAACAACAGCTTCCAGGCAAGCATTGGGATGGTCCCTTTTGCAGCACTATATGGGAGGAAGTGCCGCTCTCTTTTGAGTTGGGATGATGTTGGTGAGCGAGAGATTTTGGGGCCAGAGTTGATTGAGAGATCAGTGGATGCAGTCAGGATCACTCGAGAGCGACTTCGCATAGCACAAGACAGATTCAAGCATTGGGCAGACGCGAAGCGTCGGCATTTGGAGTTTCAGCCAGGAGATCATGTGTTCCTCAAGATTTCCCCCAACCGAGGCATCATTCGCTTTGGAAGGCGTGGAAAGTTGAGTCCGCGATATGTGGGACCTTTCGATGTATTAGAGAGAGTGGGAGAAGTGGCGTACCGACTTGCATTACCACCCGCCTTGGCTGGAGTGCATAACGTATTCCACATTTCTCAGTTGCGAAGATACGTCGGAGATCCAAGTCATGTCGTAGATTTTTCGAAGATTGAGGTGCGACATGATTTGACATACGAGAAGCAACCTGTGGCGATTTTGGACCGAAGGGAGAAGACCCTCCGGAACAAGACCGTTTCACTTATTCGTGGGATGTGGCACCCAGATTCTCCTGGAGAGTCGACTTGGGAAACTGAGTCTGAGATGTGACAGCGATACCCACATTTATTTCCTGAATCTTAGCTGTCACGTCTTGTATCTTATTTTAAATCTCATTGTATGACTTTTCTCATTTATGGATACGCAATATATTTTGAACATTGTATGAGTTGAATAGAATCTGTCTTTATATTTTGTCCTTGTTATTTTAATTCCGAGGACGGAATTTGTTTTAAGGGGGGTAGGATGTAACAACCGTAAATTTTGATACGTATTTAAATAAATTTTACTAGTATTTAAAATATTAAACTTTATTTTATTAATATTTTTCTCAATTTCTGGAATGTTATGAGTTTTAAAAAATAAATAAATAAATAAATAAAATATATAGTCCTGAAATTATTAATTCTGTGAAATGCTAATTTATCGTTACAATGAATAATTTAAATAATTATTTTAACTATTGATACTATTAATAATTTTGTTATGTAATTTTGAGCTTAGTACTTTAGTACATATACAAATATATGAATACTTAGTTGTTAATTATTTATTAATATTATTATTCTGAATATCTTGCAAATATTTTTCCCATAATCTTCTCCCTATTAATTTCCTCTAATTTGAATTCCTTCCAAATTCTTTTCCCAATCAGCCCTAATTACTTCCCAATCACTCCCTTAATCATGTTTATTCTATACCATTTCTCTTCTCAATCACGTGCATTTTCTCTCTTAATCCCCTTCCAAATAAGCACAGATTCCTTCATTTTCTCCCTCCACGTTTTCTCTCTCTCATTCTTAATTTCATGTGTCCTCTCCCTCAATCATACAGCATCTCCTCTCTCCCCTCCTCTCTCATCTCTCTCTATCTCCATCTCTCTTCCTCTTCAAGCCACCTGAACCCATCTCCACCACCGAAACCCGACCCCATCACCGCGCCGTCCCCGCCTCCGACCTACGAACCCAGCGCCGCCGAGCGTGCTCGAGCCCTCGCCGACCACCGCCGCGACCACTACTTCCCTGACCGCCGTCGCCTGCAGCCGCCGCCTGAGACCGCAACCACGCCCAGCAGCGCCAGCCCCTCTACCCGCTCCACCTCCAGCCGATAACCACCCCTTCGCCCAGCCGCTCACCGCCCAGCCAAGCCCGTGCTCGAGCCCCCTGTCCACACCGCCTGAGACCGCAACCATGCCCAGCAGTGCCAGCCCCTCTACCCGCTCCACCTCCAGCCGACGACCACCCCTTCGCCTAGCCGCTCATCGCCCAGCCAAGCCCGTGCTCGAGCCCCCTGTCCACACCGCCTGAGCCGCCGCCTGCATCCCTAACCGCCAGCCTCGCCGCCGCTCAGCCAGCAACGCCGCTCCTCCTCGCCAGCAGTCGCCCGACAGACCCGAGCTCCTCCTCGCCAGCAGCCGGTCGACAGATTCGAGCCGTCACCGCGCCGCCAGATCCTCCTAGTCCTTCCTCGCCAGCAACCCCGCTCGTCGGATCCGATCTGTCCCGAGGCAAGATCTCGCATTTACTTTTGTTTCGTAATTAATGATTTATCTCGTAATTAATATGGAGATTAGATGTAAATAAATTATTTTATAGATAATACTGTTGTAGTATGATCATTACATATAGTTAAATTACTATTGTGGTTAATACGTATGTTGAATATCTGCGTGGAATGATGATTGCGAGCGCACCATGAAAATTAGATTAACAATATTGTTAATTGTATTTTTAAGAATTTCGGACATGAAATGACTAGTTATGTGTTAAAATTAGAATTTACGTAATTTTATCGAAAAGAAATTAATTAAGAAAAATTTATAAAATAGGAAGATATTATTTTTCATGCAGAAAGGAATTATTATATTATATTATATAATCCTTGTTATTTTTAAGAAATAGTTTTAAAAGAATACTTTTTTTGGAAAAAGAGTATTATTTATGATAGTATGACTGATCGTAGTAGAACGCGATATTTCATGTGCAAAACGACAACAGTTTCTAGTTTTCTTTTTACTGTATTATTATATTAGAGAATACATAAGTATGGATATTTTGTATAAGAAATTCAGACATCCTAGCGGTAAGATAATAATGAAGTCCACTTATGCATTACATTCATGCTGTATTTTGTTTATGCACTTCATGTTCATTACAATTCTCTTTCTGCTTCATAAAACTGCTTAATCATGTTAATATGCCATTCTATGTTCATGATCTATTAACGTGTTGAGAACTTTAGTAGTTCATGACTTAGTGGCCTCGCGCGTCATGAACAGACTTAGTGACACGTGTGTGTGCGTTGATTGAGATAGGTGGTGAACCCGAGTTTCAGTGAAGAATATGGTTGATTGCGAAAAACGAAAAGAGTTGGGTTGGGAAAGTCTTAGTTCGCATGATCGAATATGATTGTTGACTAACTTCCAGGCCACACCAGAGACCTGTTTCGTCCTGGGGTTGGTTTGATGGACCAAGTGACCTGTTTCGCCACTTAGATTCATGACCTGTTTCATCACCTGAGCTTTGCCTGAGTCCGGACCGGGCCGAGATCGGATTGCGTGTAGTCCTCTAGCCGCCTGTTTCGTGGGATTGGATGCGCGTAGGGGATGGTGAACAATCAGTCTTCCGGTAATGCGAACTTGGACCTATTTGAGAGATGGACCGGTGAGTCTTAGGATGTTTAGTATTCGACCCAGTTACCGTTTCCACACAGCTGTATGTTATCATTAGATTTCCTGTTGCATGTACTATTGTCTTCCATATTAGTATTATTACTGTTATAGCATGGGTCATACGACCGTTTATTTGTTCATGTGAGATCTTGCCGTGTGCCATGCACCCTGAAGTACACCTGTTTTCTCTGGTGTGCGTCAGACATAGGAGACGGACAGGTCCAGCTAGATGTTGAAGCAGAGCTAGTGTATGCCGAGCCGGAGTATCCTTCCGATAGCGTTGAAGAACAAATCGAAGTCTAGACGTGTTTCCTCTGTAGTAGCTGATGAACATTAGAACTCGTTATCTTTTTATTCTTTAGTTAATGTTGGATTTTCGTATTTTTGGCAGTATTTTCTTTTATTATAGACTATGTATTTTATTTCTGTCTGGACCTATTCTGTAATAAGGGTATGTTTGACCCATATTTTTATATCTGGGATGATTTACTATGGATGATATGTTTATTTCTCATTCTGGATTGTCTTTATATTCTTTGTAGGCGTATAAAATTGCCTATAGGTCCCTTAGCACAGCTCGACAACGCCGATTCAACAAACGGACCATCGGGCGACGTATCCAAACAAAACTGTTAGCCCACAACGCCGAAGCCAAGCGATATGCGATGTAGCGGACTAACGAGGCTAACGAACCGCACGCAAACAACGGAATGCATCCATTCGCATGCGGAATCAAGCCAACGGTTCGAGGAGTCAACGAGTTATTCAAACAAGAACGGACTCGGATGAATCGCGATCGAATCAAGATCAGCTTCGGACTCGAACTCAGAAGTGGATTTACTGCCAAATCGGGAATCAGTTCAACGATTCGAATCCGAACAAGTCAACCACACAACCGAATCAAAGTCCAGATCAACAAAGCACAGAATCGGACAAAACAACCGAACGACGGACACCCAGGGGGACTCGGCCGAAACCGAGCCACCCCAGGGTGGCTAGGCTCAGAACTGTGCACGGGCACAGTTCTGAGTGCCTATAAATAGGCCTTCAAGTTGTTTATTTGAGAGGTTGGATTTTGGAGGAGGCGAAGCCCTGCTGGATTGGAGATGCAGAACATAAAAAGATTCAAACTTTAGGACTTCGGGGACTCCCTCATTCAGATCTGGTGCTCGGCGATCGTCAACGCCAAATAAGGCAGGTGTTCGAGAGGACCGGATCTCAGATCTACGCGTACATACTCCGGATCAAAGCTTGGTTCTTTGATCCCGAGATTCGAGCGATTGTTTCCTTGGTGAAACAATCCCTCCGGCTATTATCTCCCTTGGTGGAATAATACCCGTTTTACTGCGTAGATCCGACCGGATCTAGATCTCGCGGTGGTCCACGGCAAACAACCCCGGCGCAGGCAAACAACCCACAAAGCGAGCGACCGCAAAACAGGAGCTTGTGATTTGTTCGACAAACAAGGAAACAAAGTTGTAATTTTCATTTCTTTTTATTTGATTTTTGTTGTAACCGGATCTTATAAAAAGACCGGATCTTTGTAATCGATAAACAATTACCAAGAGTGTACAATGGAATCAGTAATGAAGAGAGCAACAGTTTTTCCCGCGAACAATCTGGCGACCACAGTGGGAGCCACCGATCTCACTGCCGAGATCGGAGCGTCACAGCCGCGGATCTCAATCCCGGTCGTGGAGGAGGTCGAATACGAGTTCGATCATCAAAAGTTCGAGGCGTACCTGTCGTCCTCATCCGGATCAAAATCCCCCCGCAAGTCCAAGAAGTTCTCCTCCAGGAGAAAAATTCGTTGGTATGAAGATGTCGAAAACACCAACGAAGATCTCGCCCCGCTGGATGCCGAAGCTGCATTGGGTGAGATCTCTCTAACTTCCAACCAGGTCAGATCTACTCTGGCCGAATCTTCCGTTGCCGAGGGCGTGGTGACTCTCTCGAAGAGAGCCCGCCAAAGGCAACGTCAACGCCTCGCGAAACAATTCGTAAAGGCAATGGAGTCTGTTGACGGAGTCCGCTACAAGGCGGAGCTGAAAAACAGAAGAGGCAAACAGCCTCAACAACAGATGAACGGCGGCTCTTCCAAGCCACTAACAACGGAATGGGTTCGTGTCAAACGGAACCGTTCAACGCTGGAGGAGCGCATTCGCAAGCGCCGCGCACTCTCAGCGCAAGCACGGGCTCAAGTCCAAGAAGCCCGTAGAAGGTTGCAGAAGGAGGTGGCCAAGAAGCCGCCACCAAACCGCCAAATATGGAAGCCGAAGTCTGAAACCGCAACTCAGGCTAAGGAACAATCAATACAGCCTTCAAAACGAGTTCAATCTCCCGAACCATCCCGGAGAAGGAGGTCAATCTTGGAGCGCCTCGGTCCAATTCCCGATGAGCGCGGCAAAGTTCATGAACGCTTGGGCCAGATGAAGAAGCCCCGAACGGCTCAACATGCTGGGGGTCGCCATCACTTACAGCATGACAAGGAGTTCAAGGCTACCGCACGCGCCAACTTGCACATTAAAGTTCAGGAGCCCGCTGAGAACTCACGCTCGCAAAGGCGTGTTTCAAGGCGCGTGACTCTCGAAAGCCCGAAGAAGGCAATTCGCCCTCAGAAGGAAACGTTGTCGTCCGATGACGATGACGTTATACCTGGGAAATCATGCTAACACACAATAAGTTGCTCCGACTTTCAAACTGACGAGCTGTACTATCGTGTTGAGGGTACGAGGAAAACGAGAAAAAGGAGTCCTCAAAGACTGGAGACTCAATGCCCCTATGCCAAGCTCATTCGGGCGGTACTGTCTGAATGCAACTGCATCAAAACAGTCCCCGAGAGAGTCTCGGTGTTCGAAAGGCTCAGCACTGAAACTCCAAAGCCAAGGCCTAGGCGTTTCCGACGAAGGAGAGCGGTGGTTGAAGATGGAGAATTTCCAAGGGTCACCGCTAACATGACCAGCAAAAGGACATCGACGCGGGATGATCTCGAGTCGATTCTGAAAGCATCCCGGCGTCTAACCCGTCTGCAGTCCGGAGCCATCGCACGAGGAACTTATGGTAGAGTTCTGATAAGACCACCTTCAGAAGATGAGGAATCGGATGCTTGCTCTGCGGTTGCGTCTGACAACACTGTATCCAGCGAAGGAGAACCCCGCGAGTCATTCATGATAAGCGCGGAATAAGTGGCCAAGATGCTCGAAGATGCCATGGCCAAACAACAGGAGAGATTTAGGCTTGAAATGCAGATGACCATGCAGACTATGAAAGAGATGCATGAGCAACAAATCCAGGCACTAACGAACCTGCGAGGAGAACCAAGCCACCGTAATCAGGTTGTTCAGGAAGTTGAGCATACGGATGCGGATGAAGCTCGCAACGCCAATAACCCTCCCATCAATGCAGGGGGTGGTAACGAGGATGCCAATGAAGGTACAGGTGAAAACTTAAAAATCAAAAACCTCGAAAGCAAGATCAATACATTGATTTCTGCTCAAGAGATGAAGAAAACGGGCATTCCTTATCCATACCCAAGAGAGTGGGAATCAATCCCCTATCCGGCGAAGTTTAGTCTAATCAACTTCACGCCGTTCGATGGGAAGGGTTCCCCCACTCAGCATTTGATTTATTTCAAATCGCACCTGGGTGTTATCTCTGGTAATGAGCCTCTGATGGTGCGGTCATTCGTTGGCACTCTTCGCGGAGCCGCCTTCGATTGGTATCGCCGCCTCAAGCCAGGAAGCGTGAATAGCTGGGACGACATGGAGACAAAATTCCTCGCTAACTTCTTCGATGACGACACCGAGATATCCATCGGAACGTTGCTCGACGAGAAGCAAAAAGACGGGGAACCGGTCGAAACCTTCGTCAAGAGATTTCGGAACAAAGCGTTGAATTGCCGGGACCCGATCACCGAGGAGTTCATCCTCTAGACTTGCCACAATAACCTCGCATTGGACGTGTTGGAAGCAATGGGAACAGCACCGTCCAACACTTGGAAATACTTGAAGGTCCGAGGGGAACAAGCCGAACGCTTCCTCCGAAGGAAGAAGGCCGAGAGGAGTCAATCGACGACAAATCCTCCGAACTCGAACTTCGCCTCCCGTGGTAAGGGCAAAACACCCGCAACGACTGTCGATGCTAATCAAACATCGCAACAGCAGTCCCGGAGGCAGCAAAAGACTTCGGATCAGAGGCCTCAAAAAGAGTACTCCTTCAAGGATGAAGATGTTCCAGCCATCTTTAAATCTCTCCTTGACAATAACAAGATCAAGCTCCAACCGATCACGAATCAGGAGGAAGCTGACGATATTGCGGATCCGAAGTACTGCGCATACCACAGGAGGATCCTTCACCCAACCAAGGCGTGCTTTACACTCAAGAATAGCATCCAGACCTTGGTTGAAGCCAGTGTCATAACGCTAGAGTGAGCCAGTTGAAAACGGCATAACTCCGACAAGAATAGCATCCAGACCTTGGTTGAAGCCGGTGTCATAACGCTAGAGTGAGCCAGTTGAAAACGGCATAACTCCGACCGGTATAAGAGTATAAACTGCTTCCTAAACTCCGACCG
>BQKN01062808.1:160365-179433 GCA_022839385.1 Asparagus kiusianus | reverse complement strand
AACTGCTTCCTAAACTCCGACCGGTATAAGAGTATAAACTGCTTCCTGAAACTCCGACCGGTATAAGAGTATAAACTGCTTCCTGAAACTCCGACCGGTATAAGAGTATAAACTGCTTCCTAAAACTCCAACCGGTATAAGAGTATAAACTGCTTCCTGACACTCCGAAGAGTATACGAGTATAAACTGCTTCTTAATCCTCCGACCGGTATAAGAGGTTAAACTGCTCCCTGATACTCCAATAGGTGTATGAGTCTAAACTATTTCCTTTCTTCCACGGGAAGTTCCTGGAGAGTGCCATGCTTGGTATTCTTAAGGATAACCCGATCGTGCATCTAATTCAATGATACACCCAGTTTTGTAAAGAAAGCTGAGGGTGGATAACTAATGTATCGGGAAGTTCCTCGAAGAATATTACACTTAATATTCTAGAGGATAACCCAAATTCATTTTCCAAAACCCCTCACTGATCAATTCCAATCGATAGTGAGTCCACCAAGAATGTTCTTCTGGCCCTCTTGATTCCTTCCATGAACAAGAGGTCCACTTTCAGTCCGGAGTCCCCTTTCGATAAACGAAAGAACTCCCTTTCTTTTCTCTTTGGTTCAACCTTCTCATGGTTATAACCGAAGTAGAAATTTCACTTCGATAAATGAAGAATTCTTCTTTCGATCAGATAACTCATCCTATGAAAGGTAAAGTTTATCTAGATCTTCCGGATTCTCGAAGTGGAGATCCCACTTCTAGTTTCTTTCTTGCACTGGAAATAGAATATAAAATTCTTCCTTTCCAGAATCAAGGAATAGAATATAAAATTCTTCCTTCCTTGCTCGGGGAATAGAATATAAAATTCTTCCTTCCCCACACCAACTCCTTTTCCAAAATTTATCAATTTAGGATTCATCCTAGGAAGTTTATCCCGAATCCTAAGCAGGGATAAGTCTGCGCCTAACACGCGCTGCCGGTTTAGTCTTTTTTGGCAGAAAAAGACACCAGAGTTCGATTCTGGGGTATTTTATCCTGAAACCTAAGCAAGGATATGCCGACGCCTAACACGCGCCGCCGGTTAGTTCTTAACTGTTAAAAAGAACACTCGCTCACATATTCAACATTGTGGCAGGTTGTTATTAATAACGCCAAAATCCATGCCTTATACGCATGGGGAATTTCATCCTGAATCCTAAGAAAGGATATGCCGATGCCTAACACGCGTCGCCGGTTTAGTCTTTCACCGATTGAAGAAGACACCAGAATCCGATTCTGGGGACCTTTATCCCGAAGCCTAAGTAGGGATAAGTCAACATCTAATACACGTTGCTGGGTAGCCTATTCCCATAATAACGGCGAAGTCTACGTATTCAAAGTCGTAGCACAAAGTCTTAGAGGATTCACCCTCTTAGCACAACGTAACATGCGGAACGGAGTTAGACAATCCGCATGCTAGCCCGACTCAAACGGTAGTCGATAAAGGTTAATCAAATCCGTTGAAGGCTGGGGGTTAGCCAAAAACCCTAAAGTCAACGCCTAACACGCGTCGCCGGGTAACCTATTCCCGTAACAAATGGTGAAGTCTATGTATTCAACATCATAGCACAAAGTCTAAGGGAGTTCATTCCTTTAGCACAACGTCACATGCGGAATGGATTAAAACAATTCGCATGTAAGCCCGATTCAAACGGTAATCGGTAAGAACACCTCAAATCCGTTAAAGGCTGAGGATTTGCCAAAAATCCTAAGTCAACGTCTCATACACGTTGCTGTTTAGTCTTTTCACGGGAGAAAGACGAAGTCTACGTATTCAATATCGTAGCACTAAAAGGGTTAACTCTTTTAGCTTAACGTCACATGCGGAACGGACTTAAACAATCCGCATGCTAGCCCGACTCAAACGGTAGTCGGTAAAGGTTAATCAAACCCGTTGATGGCTGGGAATTTGCCAAAAATTCTATAAATACGAGTCATTGACGCATCAATTTTATGAATTGGTCTCGTGACTCAAGTATCCGCCACGCTCCAATACCTTAAGAGCTTAAACTGTGTATACTCCAGCAGACGTACGAGTATAAACTGTGTCAGACGTCAAACAATACGTCGCAATGAAGCCTGGACGCCGGACAACGCGTCACAAAGAAGCTTAAACGCCGGACAACGCGTTGTAAATAAAGATTCAACGCCGTCAATCGATGATCAGTTCTATGTTGAATCAACCAACTCGAGCTAAAAAGTCAAGAAATCAAGAATCGACTTCAAGTTCAAAATTTCGACAACGGTCAGACAATAAATGCAGCACCGGAATCCTTACAGACATTCGACAAAGCACCGAATAGCCTGAAGGAATTGAAGGAATCCAGAACAGAAGCCATTCCAATGTCCCGTTACGCCGACTGAAGGTTGGGACAACCACATCCAAAGTATTCCAGACTCT
Organism: Asparagus kiusianus; assembly: GCA_022839385.1. NCBI lineage: Eukaryota > Viridiplantae > Streptophyta > Magnoliopsida > Asparagales > Asparagaceae > Asparagus > Asparagus kiusianus. The sequence goes on along the minus strand of BQKN01062808.1, from coordinate 177,008 downwards.
TCTATAAAAAGAACGAGGCTGAAATACTTTGGAGGGGGTATCTGTAGGTGTATAAAACTTCCTATAGGTCCCTTAGCACAGCTCGACAATGCCGATTCAACAAACGGACCATCGGGCGACGTATCCAAACAAAACTGTTAGCCCACAACGCCGAAGCCAAGCGATATGTGACGTAGCGGACTAACGAGGCTAACGAACCACACGCAAACAACGGAATGCATCCATTCGCATGCGGAATCAAGCCAACGGTTCGAGGAGTCAACGAGTTATTCAAACAAGAACGGACTCGGATGAATCGCGATCGAATCAAGATCAGCTTCGGACTCGAACTCAGAAGTGGATTTACTGCCAAATCGGGAATCAGTTCAACGAGTCGAATCCGAATAAGTCAACCACACAACCGAATCAAAGTCCAGATCAACAAAGCACAGAATCGGATAAAACAACCGAACGACGGACACCCGGGGGGACTCGGCCGAAACCGAGCCACCTTAAGGTGGCTCGGCCCAAGCCGAGCCACCCTGAGGTGGCTCGGCCACCCTGAGGTGGCTCGGTGGCCGAGCCACCCCAGGGTGGCTAGGCTCAGAACTGTGCACGGGCACAGTTCTGAGTGCCTATAAATAGGCCTTCAAGTTGTTCATTTGAGAGGTTGGATTTTGGAGGAGGCGAAGCCCTGCTGGATTGGAGATTCAGAACATAAAAAGATTCGAACTTTAGGACTTCGGGGACTCCCTCATTCAGATCTGGTGTTCGGCAATCGTCAACGCCAAATAAGGCAGGTGTTCGAGAGGACCGGATCTCAGATCTACGCGTACATACTCCGGATCAAAGCTTGGTTCTTTGATACCGAGATTCAAGCGATTGTTTCCTTAGTGAAACAATCCCTCCGGCTATTATCTCCCTTGGTGGAATAATACCCGTTTTACTGCGTAGATCCGATCGGATCTAGATCTCGCGGTGGTCCACGGCAAACAACCCCGGCGCAGGCAAACAACCCACAAAGCGAGCGACCGCAAAACAGGAGCTCGTGATTTGTTCGACAAACAAGGAAACAAAGTTGTAATTTTCATTTCTTTTTATTTGATTTTCGTTGTAACCGGATCTTATAAAAAGACCGAATCTTTGTAATCGATAAACAATTACCAAGAGTGTACAATGGAATCAGTAATGAAGAGAGCAACAGTTTTTCCCGCGAACATTCTTGCTTTTGCAATCGGGGACCTGTGATTGAGATTTACGTATTTGACGCTTAGCGTATTAGGTTGAGAAGAAAAGAAAAAGAGAAAAGAAAAATAATAGTGTATATTTCTTCTCAATCTAATACGTCGCGGACTTGTTCACGTTCCGATTCCCTGATATTTTGGGAAGCGGGGCGTGACATCTACACCCAACTTTTTCTTAAAAAACCATTTACAACCTATAGGTATCACCATTTTAGGAGCGTTGTCTAAGATCCATATTTTGCTAGTGTACATAGAGTCTTTTTCGGATTTTATTGCATCATGCCATCAACAGAGTCCCTACTTTGAGATGTTTGCTAATAACTTAAAGGTTCGTCATCATCTATGACGTGATCTAACATACTACCTTCAACGAGAAAATCATAGTGTCTCTTAGTTGCATGAGATCACCTTGGATATATGCGGAGTGGTTAAGATTCTTCTAGTATAACTGAATTTGTTAGTTCTACTAAATTATTAGTATTAATTTGTATCTTTAAAATTTCTTCCAGTTCTACCATGCTCCCACTAATTTCTTTTTCAAAAAATTCCTTCTCCAAGAAGGTAGCAAACCGAGAAACAATTATCTTTTGTTCATCGATGTGGTAGAATTGATATCCGATGGAAATCTTTGGATATCCTACAAATTTTCACATCGCTGAGCGTGCCTCTAACTTTTTAGAATCTTACTTTTTTACATAAGCATGACATCCCCAAATCTTAATATAATTAAGATGTGCTTTCTTCCCACTCCATATCTCATACGGATGTTTAAGTACTACTTTAGTTAGAACCCTATTCAGTAAGTGTGCTGCTGTTTCCAACGTATACCCCCAGAATAAAAAAGGCAACTCAGTGTTACTCATCATGGAATGTATCATATCTAATAGGGTACGATTCCTCTATTCTGACACGTCGTTAAGCTATGGTGTAAAGTGTGGAGTAACCTGAGAGAGAATCACATTCTCTTTTAAAAACCCTAAGAATTCTAAGCTCAAGTATTCACCTCCTCGATCTGATCGAAGAATTTTAACTTTCTTACTCGTTTGGTTCTTTACTTTATTTTTATACTCGATAAATTTCTCAAATGCTTGAGACTTGTGTTTCATCAAAAATACATGTCCAAATCTTGAAAAATCATCAATAAAAGTAATAAAGTAGGAGTAGCCACCTCTGGCTATTGTAGACATAGGACCACATACATCACTATATATCAGTCCTAAGAGTTCTATAACTCTTGCTCCAGTTCCCGTAAATGGAGTCTTGGTCATTTTACCTTTAAGACAATACTTGCAAGTATCATAAGACTTAAAGTCAAATGGATCTAAATATCCATGTTTATGTAGCTCGCCAAGTCTTTCTTTATGAATATGACCAAGTCTACAATGCCATAAGAAAGCGTCATTCATAACCGAGTGCTTTCCTTTATTAGTGTGATGAGTATTCAGAATTATGTTTTGATTAAGAATATAGATGCCATTACACAATGTTCAATAAGCAATCAACTTTTGATTAAATATGATATTCATAACATTGTTCTCTAACTTGAATATATATCCATCTTTATCTAATAAAGATATGGATATTATATTGCACATCATAGTTGGTACAAAATAGTAGCTTTTTAAAATCAAAACGTTTCCATTTGGCAAAGCTAGATGAAAATTCCCTACTGCAAGTGCTGTAACTATTGCACCATTGCCAACTTGTAGGGTCATCTCTCCAGCTCTAAGTTTCCTATAACTTCTCAACCCCTATAACAAATTACAGATGTAAGATCCTGATCCGGTATCTAATACCCAAGATGTAGGATTTATAGAAAAACAATTCTAAGTAATAAACACATCTAAAGATGAAGCAACATCTTGCTTCTTCTTGATGAGTGAGGCTAAGAATTCTGGATAGATACTCTTAACATTTCTTAACCAGTCTATGTAATTAGGATCGGTTAACTTGTTCTGTTCTAATATGAGTTTTAAGCCAGACATAATGGTCTGAAAGAGAGGAAAAGATATTTTAGCAGATGTTCGATACATAAAATAGATTTGGATCATTTTTATCTATGTTATGCCTCCCACTATTTGTTGAGTCCCTCAAAACCTTACAAAAGGTGATCGAAAAACAACCCCTTATTTTCAAGTGGGATCAAGATCTAATTATCATTGAATGCATCAACCTTAACGTATGCTAACAAATTGATACACTCAATAATTGGCAGACAACTTTTGTCTTTTACATTCTTGTAATTCTTGATATGGTTTTACCCCTAGTCTTTTATAACCTTGACGTATGCCAACAAATCACAAAATGCTACTCATGTTTGGACCCATCATTTTTTAACTGGCTTAAATTTAACTTACACAAACTCTTGACGTATGCCAACAAAGTCGCATAACTAACTTAAGCTATCCTTATATCTAATATACAAATGAATACTATTTAGCCATAGAATAGTTATGCCTTGACATATGCCAACAAACATAGTATTTATAAGCTTAATAGTATTCAACTGAAATGATGGAGGGCTACGGATGATTTCACAAATCTTTTACCGTAATCAAACTTGATATAGTTAAAAAATGCTTTATATTTATATTTGTAATAATTAAACTAGCCAGGTAAGCGACAAATTGGTGGGAGGGTTTCTAGCTATTCACCGGAAATATTCATCGGACCTTAATTAAGTAACCACCGCTCTTTAAGACTATAGTGCGAAAGATTTGGCATCACCCCTAATCTTAAGTTGGGCATCACCCCATCAGCTATATCTCGTAATTACTTTCATTAACACTAGTTAAAAGTTCGTTCTAAATATATTTCTTTTAACTGCTTTAGGTTTATTTATCTTTCACACTAACACTATGTTAATGTCAGTCTCACCACTCTATGGTCAATAAACTCTTATTGCCATGCCTTACAAAGTTTAAAAATAAGTTTTTATAATAAAAACTATTCTCTAGTGAGATAGAGATATAAACTTTATAGAATATAACACCTAATTGTATTGACATCTACAATTGGGGCACAACCAACATATCAACATATGTAAAAGCAATATGGAATAATAGTGGACAACTAAAGGAATAAAATACAACTACACTAATTATATTTGGGCAAGCAATTTGCAACTCCTTTTAGTGCTAGCTCCCTTACAAATCCTGTATTATTACAATCACATATTCATAGGATGTGCAAGCCCCATTTATTATGGAAAAAATCATCTTGTAGGATGGGTAATAATATTGTATTGAATGTAAAATAAAAGGGCCTATACCCATAGGCGTAGCCTATGATTGGTGAGCAAGTGCCTAAACCCGTAAGCGTAGCCCATGCTCGGGGAGGGAAGAGTTCGTAAATAATATTATATTTCTAGCTATATTACATCAATACAATAAATGCAAAAGAATTGTTGTCCACTATCATTCATAAACATAACGTCCCTGCAAGATGATATAAAACATATAACTTAATCAACATTAAGAAATATGCATCTATCTAGTTATGCAACAAATTGGAAAACTAGATAACATAGGGATTATCCTAACTCAAATAGGACTATCACGCTTCTATCATACAACTACACTAGTTGTAAACAAGTGTTTTGCAATTTATACAAGTGTTTTTACTCCTAAAAACTTATGAACCAAAAATCATATTTTTGAATCAATGACTAGTATAACTCATTACAAAGAACATACAACTACATTAGTTGTAATCAAGTGTTTTGCAATTTATGCAAGTGTTTTTACTCCTAAAACTTATGAACCAAAAATCACATTTTTGAATCAACGACTAGTATAACTCATTACAAAACAACTTGAATAAATTAACTAGTTTCATTAAAACATATTTTAATTAAACTAGTAATTCTAAGCAATTACAAAGTCCTCTATGAGTTAGATATGCATGCAAAGATTCAATTAGATGGAATCATGGCTCTGATACTATGTTAGAAATTCGAGCTAAATACATGCAAAATACGCAACAGAATACTGTATGTATAATAATACTAAGCATGTAGAGAGCATGGAAAACAAGTTAGGACCATCCTAATTAAATCTAACATTATCCCTATAAAAAAGAGAGCAATCAAGAGCTTTGAAGGCTTTCTTTCGTAGCGTGATTCGATAGCAGATCGAACAACCCCTAGCTCGTTCTCCTTGTTATTGTAAACCTCCTTGTAGTGGATATTCAAGTCTTCAAATGAGCTTGATAAAATCGGAGTCTTCTTGAGACTCAAGGCAAGATATCCACCCTGAGGTACTATAAAATCCTACTACTTCCTCTTACTCAAAGATTGCTAGAGTTTAGTAAGAGGATGACTCTCTTTTATTCTCTTATGGAAAAAAACCACTTAACCAATTTTTTATTAACCTTTCCATAAGAAAGAGAGCTCATATATATAGAGTGAGATATGTCATGACTCACCTTATGAGTCATGCCATGAGTCATCTAAATATAATGACTCATCTCATGAGTCATGCAATGACTCATCTCATGAGTCATGCAAAGGGTCATGAAAAATCAAAACTATGTGCTAAAACCATGTACCCAAACCATACCACCTTAATAACTCAACTCATGACTCATTAATTAAGGTATAAAGAAGTGTGTATTTTATAAATAGAAATACCACATCAATACGGTGTTTCATAAATATGGTATTGCATAATTTTTCCAATCATTAACTAATAAGTCATCATATGACCAAAAAATTAATGAGTTGACCAAAAGTCAACTGTTGACCAAAAAGTCAACCAGTTGACGAAAAGTTAACTTTATGGGAAAACTACTAGAATTTATTTCTTAAGAACATAGCATTCTGATTTTACCGATACATATAACCGTTTATGTGTATCCGGTGAAAATCATATATGCGTATCAATCATACGCATTAACTCTATAAATTGTATTTCATAAGATTCAAGTACGTGCTTGGTGTGACTCTAGGGCCTAACTTAAGACTCAACAACAGATCATATCCACAAGTACAACAGAGGTCCTAGCTACACATGAAGACTACCCGGGTATAAGTTATGATAAATGTCTGCAAGATTCTTACACAATTTTATCAGGACCACTCAGTGATAATCGTACAGTCCGGTCTCTTCATCAAACAAAGTCAAACTATCGAGCCTAAGATATGGTAAACTGTCAAACCCTAATAGCTTGATTAGTGTTTGTTGATATTAAACTCATAACCTTTAAGATCAAACTGACACTCGGTTTATCTTATTTACCTTGACCAAGGATTTTTCAGGCTATAATTATATCAAACAATCTTATAACATCAACCCCCTTATACTGAAGAGATGAATCCCATATTGGCATCTCAATATCTACTTATGTCTCGGGATGCACCCAACAAGAACAGTTATGCACAACTCAATAAGAACTGTGGTTAGGTAAAAGTCTAAGGACCCCTATACTGACATGTAAGATATTGCACTGATGCCTCAGGTCAAGAGACTACTTTGTACTATATCACTTTAGAACTTCTATTTGACAGTTAAGTATAATTACCAACTAGACGTTCTCAGTGAGTCGTTCAGTCAACTCATTCACTAATGAGTCACATGTATACTATATCTTGATGTATCATATCAATGATCCAAAAGATAGATCATCATCCTACCAAAGGATAAATAGAGTATACACTAGTCTTCCCAAAGTGATAAAGTCCCATTTCAATACTTCATCGACTAGGAACATTTAAGAATATACGTTTGCGACAAATCAGATCTCTTCATTGCGATCATATCTGAAATATCTGATAGTCTAGTATCATTCTAAGGACTTTATCTATATTAAAATATTAGATAAATACTGACCAAAATAGTATACTATTATTTTGAACAATGATATTATATTCATATAGGTCATGTTATAATATACATTTATTGCCTGCAGGGCACCTATATCTAACAGAGGTGTCGGGCGAGCTGGGAGAAGTCTGCCTAACTTTTGGATCTTGCCTGGTTTATGAAGTTCGCATGAATGGCGATCTTCGCCAGCAATATGGGGCTCGTCTGAATGGTTGAGTTCACATGAATTGGGAACATGGCCAGTAAAGCGAAGCCCGCGTGAATTGCTAGGTTCACCTGGTTTGCATAGTTCGCTTTAAATGGGAACTTTGCTCACTGAAAGAAGAGCTCCTGTACTGTTAGGCTCGCCTAAAATGCTGAGTTCACCAGTTTTGGGACCTTGGTGTAATTTGCCCGAACTCAGAACTTTGTGTTCCTGATTGGCTCTTTTCAGGCCTGAATAGTAATTTAAGCCATCATAGGAGATGAGAGCACGTGCCTCGTAGCAAGCGAGGGCTTATCGTCATTGTTGCTTAGCTCTCTTTGAGAGAGGAGTGTTCATGTTGATGGCGAAGGTGTGGTCCGCACCGACACGAACTATTGTCTCCTCGAGCACAGGAGTTTGCGTAGGTTGCTTAATGACCAAACGAGCAGCCCCTTAGCTTGCATTCTTAACCTTTTGATCGGCCTCAATTGGTTTGGGGGAGGTAGAACCCCCAATGTTTGCTTGAGTAGAGCTTTCAAGTGAGATAGCTTTAGCCGCCTGGGACTGGGCCACACGCATTGCGGCATTTGTGAGATGCTTTGCCGCCAGAAGAAGCTGAGGATAAGTACTCTTCGTACTTAGCCTGATCGAACTCAATAACAATGGACTCAACAGTCGTCCCCACCGCAATTTTATCAAATTTTGCCACCACCATCTCGTTTGAAGGGATGGTTGCTCCTACTGTGGTCTTCATCTTGTGTAGGTTGTAAAATTGATCACAAAAATTTGTATTAATTGAAATTGGATTACAAATCGAAATCACTTTTACACAAAAGCGAAGAGAGATGATTTGATCTCTCCTTGTTTAACGTGGGTTCTTTGGTGGCGATAGGATGCCTCCCTCAAATACTTGCGTCGAGATTGCTTCCCTTGGATGATTTGATCAAGATTACGAGTGAACTTCAACACGTGGTAGAAGTTATGTTGATTGAGTTTAAATTCCCAAGCTTGAAATCAAGAGTGAATGCTCAAAATAAGCAAAAATCGGTTCTTTTATCACCCAAAAGATCGATTGCCAAAGAAATTCAGATCTCAAAAAGCCAAAATACAAGAATTTGCAAAGAGCAGAGAGTTAGATCTCCAAATCAATGCCAAGAGCTAAAAATCTAAGATTTTAAACCTCAAAATCTCTCTTCTTCTGTGTAGCCATCAAAGGCTATTTATAGCTAAGAGGGATCATAACCGACCCCTTGAATCGTGGGAAGTGGGCATAACCACTCCCAAAATTCAAGTAAGTGGTTTTAACCGCTCAGGTGAGCTAGCAGGTGAGCTAGGCGAGCTTACAAGCTAGTTAAAAGCTCGGGCGAGCTTACAGGCGAGCTAGGTGAACATGCGAGGTTATCAAGTGAACCCCTTAAGTGTTCAGGCGAACTTAAACCCTGTTAGCGAGCTTGGTTCGTACGGGCAAACCTCTACAGGCGAGCTTGACTCGTGAGGGCGAGCAGAGCATTCAGGCGAGCTTGACTTGTCTTATTTGATGCCAGTGAACAAGCCAAATGGACTTTGTTCTTGCGAGATTTAAACGCTCAGGTAGAGTCGCGCAGGAGAACTCCTGAGTTTTGGATTAAAGGCAATTTTATTTGCCTACAAGGGACGAGTTGTTCGACTACAACCTAAACAGTTGCAATATTGGTGAGTTCTGAAGCACCTTTATTAGGCAGGCGAAAGGACATTATTGAAAAGACTTTATGATGTCACTGATTGACATGTAACATTGGTGTTTGGATTTTTGTGCAGAGCAGTTGTGGAGTAAAGGGGGCTGCGCTCGGTTTTTGGGATGCTCATTTAGATGTTAAGATTGATCTAACCTACTTATTTTGAACTGGGGCGGCCATTCTGATTTCTCCACGTGTCTGCCTTAGCGTCTATATATATTCCTCTATTGTGCAATGTGTTTTTCTTCACGAATTTCTACTTTGAAGCTTCCTGCTTTTCTAAGTTCAAGTTCTCATTTTTTTGTCAACTTTTCACTACTTTCCGGTGACCTTCCATGGATGCTCAAGCCTCTACCACTGTCCGCGGTGAGGCAAGGATCGACTCCTCCAACTTATCTGCATCCAGAAGCTCGAAGCCTACTATGATCTCTATGATATCCCCAGAACCTTTACTTTATCAGTGCCTGGTGGCAACGAGCCGATGTACCACCACGACAAAGACACATCACTGCTATACCTGGCCCATCTAGAATACAGGCTGCAGTTGCCACCTCACCCTTTCATTCAAGAGGTATGTAGTGCTTTGGACGTCTCCCCTCACAATTCACACCTAACGCTATTACCATATTGGTGGGGTATTTGGTGAATTTCCAATGGGTTAGTGATGAACCCAGTATGCGTGTGTTCAACAATCTCGTGGGCATCAAGACAACTAAGAAAGATGCCCATTATTTCTTCTATTACATTAGCAACTGCAAGCTAGTGTCGAACGCTCCAGAATCCAATAGGGATTGGAAAGAGTGATTCGTGTGGGTCTTTGGTGCTGACGCTATCCTATCTTGCCCCAATTAGCCTGAGATCAAGAAGGATGTGCTAAGGCCAAAAATTCTTTTAGCTGAAGAGAGGCGGAAGCTTGAGAAGCCTCGTTCCTATGTCGGGTCTCGGGAGACGAGTAATCTCTTTGAGACCTCATTGCTTTGGGTGCCCGGTATGTCTAGGATACCCCCTACCAAGAATGACAAGGCACAAGCTACTCTCCTGGCCCTCCCACTAAAGAAGAATCCTCTAGAAGGCCCTACTCTAAGGGAGTCGCGACTAGCCATGAGGCCCCTAAAGCGATTAAGGGGGGATTTGGTCCCTGGTGAGCTAAGTAGCCTTTGGTCAAGGGCAACGGAGATCACGGCCAAGTTGCCTGGACCAGGGGCCTCACCAAGAAGGAAAAGCTAGATAAAAAGAGGAGGCTAGATAAAGGGCGAGGGTCAAGTGGAGCAATCGCATAGACGTGACTTGACTGGGCCCCAAGCCAGCTTCAGGTCCTTTCCCCTCCCCGCCAGTCAGATGTCGTAATTGTTGACGAGGCTTCCCCTCCTAGGTAAATAGAGGGTAGCCAGGCGGTCAAACATATCGGTCCTATCACTCAAGTCGATGAGCCGATTAACCCGACCTTTATACAAGTGCTAACTCATAGTCCTAGCAAGGAATCTGCCCAGGCGACTGGAGCTCCTAGAGAGGAGGTGGGCCCTTCCCAGCCTACCAAACTTCCACGTGCTACGGCCACCTCTACATTGGAGTCTAGCTTTAGCTGGCCTTTCCTCCACTATATCTCTGACCTCGACGCCCAAGTATGGGATAATCTTAGAGATAAGGTAATTGGAGAGATACGGGATGGTTGATCCTACCAGGAGTTGCTCATAGAGGGTGATAGGTTTGTCACCCAAAGGCCTCTCGACAATGAGAACTTGGTCCTAGAGTCCTTGTATCGTATCTTTGTTTTTATGTAGATGATGATGTAAATACCTTGAAATATGAAATAATTTTTTTAGGCTTGTTAGCTTTTTAAACTATCATGTCTTGATTTCATTTTTGTTTAGAAGTGTTAGTGCATAGTTTTTGCTGTCTGCTATGATACGTGGTTTGAGATGAGTTGACTCTATATGTTGACATGTTTGGACATGTGCCTTGGACTTAATGAGGGGCCAAGGACTTTTAAGGTTAGAGTCAACCAAAATATTGGTGTGCCTTGGTCTTACGATGCCAAGGGCTTTTGTTAAGTGCCTTGGACTTAATGAGGGTACCAAGGTCTTTTGGGGTCGGAGTTGAACAAGAGATTAGCGTGCCTTGGTATTATGGTGCTAAGGGCTTTTTTTGAGTGCCTTGGACTTAATGAGGGCACTAAGGTCTTTTGAGGTCGGAGTCGACCGAGAGATTGGTGTGCCTTAGTCTTATGGTGATAAGGGCTTTTGTTGAGTGCCTTGGACTTAATGACGGTGCCAAGGTCTTTTGGGGTTAGAGTCGACTAAGAGATTGGCGTGCCTTGGTCTTATGGTGTAAAGGGCTTTTGCTAAGTGCCTTAGACTTAATGAGGGTGCCAAGGTCTTTTGGGGTCGAAGTCGACCAAGAGATTAGCGTGCCTTAGTCTTTTGGTGCCAAGGGCTTTTGCTGAGTGCCTTGGACTTAATGAGGACACCAGGGTATTTTCTTCCTACAAAGATAAGGTACTTCGAGAATACAGCATAGGGGTTAGCACTCAAAAATGATTTCATATTCATAAATGAAATACACATTTACAATTATTGATAATACTTCTTGAGGTGCTCAACGCTCTAAGGGTGCCGCAAGATTCTCCTGTCATGACTTCTCAGTCGGTATGTTCCTAGGCGCAATTCTTCTTCCCAGTTGGGAGCTAATTTACCATGCTTAGTGTCCTTGTCAAAAGCTGCATTTTTTAGGACAAGATCACCGACATTGGACCTACAGGGGTGGACTTTGTTGTTGTAGTGTCGGGCGATATGCTGCTGATTGATGACTTAGGATCAGAGGGCTTTTTCTCGGACTTCGTCAATGAGATCTAGTCTAACTTGAAGCTGCTTTGCATTCGAGACTTCATCAAAATGTCACAATTAGATTGTGGACATGCCGACTTTAACTAGGATGATTGCTTTGGCTCCATAGGTGAACTTGAAGGAGGTTTCTCCTATTGAATTCTTATGAGTGGTGTGGTAGGACCACAGACTCCCATGCAACTCTTCAATCCAATTTCCCTCCACCGTGTCTACCTTCTTCTTCAGGGCTTGGAGTATGCATTTGTTAGCAGCTTTAGCAAGTCCATTGCACTTGGGATGAGCGACTGAGGAAAATTTGAGTTGAATGTTCCACTCTTCAGAAAAGCTATGGAAGCCTCCATTGTCAAACTAAGTGTTGTTGTTCATCACAAATGAGACGGATACACCAAATCGACAGACAATGGACTTCCAAATAAAATTGGTGATGTTGCTTTCACCAATCTTAGCAAAGGGCTCAGCCTCGATCCACTTAGTGAAGTACTCAATGGCGACAATCAAAAACTTCTGCTGCCTAGAAGCTATGGGGAGATGGCCCAGCAAATCCAACCCCCACTGGGTGAAAGGAGTTGGACTCAGAATGGAGGTGAGCTCAGTGGTTGTTGCTCGCGGGATAGCCAAGAAGAATTGGCACTTCTTGCACAGAGAGACAAGTTTTTTGGATTCGGCCAGTATAGTGGGTTAATAGTACCCCTTGCGAATGATCTTCTGTGCGAGAGTTCTAGCCTCAAGATGATTCCTACAAGTCCCTTCATAAATCTCTCGAAGAACATAACCAGCCTCAGTAGGCCGAAGACACCGGGGATAAGGCCCCACACCACTGCTAGAGTATGACAGTCGATCTAGTTGGCTGTCAAGCATGAGATAGCGATGATCATTCCTTTGTAGACTCCTAGCTTCAGTAGCATTCCCCGGTAGGGTCCTCGTGTTAGATACTGGATGATAGTATCAATCCAACACGGCTCAATAGGTGTCTCAGCTTGCATGACAGCCTCTGATGCCTTGTTAATTGTAGGCTGTCTAAAAATCACAATTTATAGTTGATCCATGTCAAACCTCAGCTAACAATCTTGACCAAGAAGGTTACAATCAGACGACTTTCATGTCAACAAATGAAAGCTGCAAATGGAGGAATTTTCATATAGATCGAGAGGAGTTACAATTCAATGACCCTTCCAACGACGGATGAAAACTCCATTCAGTGGCATTTACCATCAACTGTGAGAGTTACAATCTGACGACTTTCACACCTCAAAACAGCTAAAGCAAAGATTATTGAATAATGGTCTTTGTAATGCTTTACAGAAGAGGTTACAAGTCATTAGCCCCTTCTAAACGCAGAATCCATATTTGTGTTTCAGTCTTTGAAACGCAGGCGATCCCTACGTTTTCGACCTTCAGCATCCAGCAGACACCTAACTCTACATCTCAAGTCTAAGACGCGGAGTTAGGACTCAGAACGCAAGCGACCCCTGCGTTTTCAATTCTCAGCAAGCACCGAACTCTGCATCTCGAGTCTAAGACGCAGAGTTAAGGCCTATAACGTCGATTTAAGCGTTTGACTTGTTCAAACACAAGCTGAACAGCCTCAAAACCATTTATCCCACGTTTTGAGGGATTCTCACCCATGTTGGAGTGGATTTAGGAGTTGGTTACACCCCTTATCCCCCTATAAACAACCACATTACTCAACCGAGTAAAGGTGGTAAGATTTTTGGGAGATCGAATCATCCACGAGATCAGCTGGAGGGAGATTCTTGGCAACAATAAGATCTTGGAGCATCCTTCATCAACAGCAAATTTTACTTGCCTTATTAACCAATTATTCGGTTCAAACAACTCTTTTCACAGAGTTTAACACTCACCCTGAGTTATAAAACTCTTTTAAGAGTTCTTAATCATACTCGTCAGTAAGTTAGTTATTCCAGTGAATTGAGACGTGCGGATCGTCAACGGAGAGCAAATTCGACGCGAGCACTCAAAGGAGGCACTCCATCACCACCGTGAAGAATCCAGAATTAAACAAAGGGGAGAATTCAGATCAATTATCCTCTCTTTTATAATCTGAAATTCAAATTGTAATTGAGATTGAGAGAATACAAATGAGATATATTTCTTTTAATTTTTCTTTTTACTATAAATTTTCCACCAAACAAAAGATGGCGACTCCACTGGGGACGAGCTTCTCTGACGAAGAAGTGGTGTCAAAATCCGATGTTCATCTCACTAGAACAACTGTCAAAACTCTCGTTGTAGAGTTTGATCAAGCCAAGTATGAGGAGGCCCTCTCCTCTGGATCGTTTAGCCCTAAGGCTAGACGTAATGTCCGCAAGATCACTAAAGAGATCAAAACTCTAATTGTTGCTAGAATGCCAAAGAAAGCCCTCTCATTTGGTCAAGATTCATCAAACAACTCCTCCTCTAAAGGAGTGGGCTTAGCCTCTGCCAAACTTGTTCAGCAAGTTGAAAATCCCACACCCACATCAGAATGGTGTGTAATGGGTCGTAAAAGGCCTATGACGGAGGAAAGTCTGATCAACGCAGATGACGTTGCTGCCAAGGCGTTGAAACAAGCCAAGAAGAATGCAGCTTGAAGAAGGAGAAGATCCATACGATGAGCGCATCTATGAAATAGCCAAAATCTGAACTAACACGAAGGTCGCATTCTCGAGCCTCTGCCTGAGTGTTGCATTTCTGCTCCTAAACACACACTTCGTGGTAACGAGCTCAATTATGAGCCTCATATAATACAACTTAAATGCGACCCTTAGTGGCACGTTGTTCATCCAAAATGCAATCCTCAGAAAAGCGTTTTTAAAGATAAACACACACTTCATGAGTGTGTTCAATCAAAACATGACCCTAAAGGGTCTGTTTCACCAACCAAACACAACCCTCAGGAGTGCGTTCAATCAAAACATGACCCTCAAGAGTCTGTTTTACCAACCAAACGCAACCCTCAGGGGTGCGTTCAACCAAAACATGACCCTCAAAGGTCTGTTTTATCAACTAAACGCAGGCCTCAGCCTAGTGTTTACAAATCCAAACGTGACCCTTACGTTTCTTCTCCAGAACGCAATGTGGTCCGTCGAGTTCAAGGGAATCGACATGGGTTTAAAGTTCATGTTCGACAAGAACCAGTCTTACCCACTCAATGGCAGGGGGTTCCATTTCCGTACTCATGATCGGTAGAGGATTCTTCATCCCAAGTCTCTGACTTGCGAGAATTACTATCGAGAGGAAGACCTACTCAACAAACAGCTCATTCATATCAATGTGAGCGGCTTATTTCTGCAGTCCTCTCGGAGTGTCACTATTGTGCACCTGAATCTCGGCGATCTGTATTCGACAGATTGACAAATGTCGTCAGGCCTGCCAAGTGATAATGTCATCATAAGAAGAAGATTTCTGAAGCCGAATATCCTAAAGTTACTATTAACGTGATAGGCAGAGGAAAGGCCTTAGCCCCTAGTTCGGATGAGTCAGAGAGAAGCCATTCCCTAACTGTCCGAAAAATTTATGATGAGTTTGAAGGAGTATATCGCCGCACACGAACTCGCACAGGAGCTATCTGCTTGGCTAACTATCCCAAGTTAGCCAAGGGGATTACTCCAGATGATGAACATTCAGCAATTGCAGAATCTCAATCATCAAGCTCCGTCATAGCACGCAAGACTCTCATTTACATGACTGAAAACTCTGACGACTTAACAAAGAGGGTCAACGAACATCATGCCATGCTCCAGGTACAGCAAGAGACACTTCTTCAGATAAAGGACATGTTGGTCCAGCTCCTGTAGAAAGAGGCCAAAAGCCTGAATCTTCCCGGAGGACAATTTCAAAGGGAAAACAGAAGGCACATGAGAATTCGGAACTTGAAACTCACAACCTAGAGTCTTCATCTAAAAATGAGAAGGAGATGGAAAGAGAACTGAATCCTCAATCATCTAAAGTGGATGAGTTAGAAACCCGCCTCAACGCAATCGCCAACATGAGCGAGCTTCACGAGGAAGGAGTGATACGGCCTTATCCTTCGATAGCACATGATCACCGAACTAACGCATCTACTACTTCAAGTCACAGACTAGAGATGTGGTAGAAAATGACGTCATTCTGACCTATTTGTTCATCGGCACTCTTAAATGAGTTGCCTTCGAGTGGTTTATGAAACTGCATGCTACATCTATTCAAAAATGGGTAGATCTGGAAAAGCTCTTCTTAGCCAGGTTTTTCGAGGATGATACGGAAGTGTCTATCCCAGCCCTTCTCTCCACCAAGCAAAAGAAGGGAGAGTCCATCAAGACTTACGTGAAAAGATTCCGCAGCATGGCATTACGATACTTATCAGGTATGACCCAATCAACTTTGGTAGAAACTTACAGGCACAACTTACAGACCCAGCTCCTTGCTCAGATGGGGGTAACGGAATGTCACTCCTGAAGACAATTGGTTTCGGAAGGAGAACAAGCCGAAGAAATCATTACTCGGGTCAAGGCTGAAGAAGCTACTCAACCAAAACCGTAGCAACAACGCAACCAAAACAATGCTCTGCGGTCTAAGGGAAAGGAGACTTTGGCTGCCGACGCTAGCACACGGGCATCGCCTGCTAAGCAAGGCAAAGCACCAAATCCGCAAAGAGTACCTAAACAATACTCGTTGAAAGAGGAGCATGTGGACACTTTGTTCTAGTTATTTTGGAAGAACAACAAACTGCAACTTCCCGAGATCAGGAAGCCAGATGAGGCAGGAAAAGTGGACGACCCCAGTTACTATCGTTATCATAGATTCTTAGGACATCCTACCAAAAAATGCTGTAGACGGTAAAAATTACCGCGGCAGATTAAGCGAACGAAGTCGCC
>BQKN01062808.1:118686-135365 GCA_022839385.1 Asparagus kiusianus | reverse complement strand
AAATGCTATGTCTTCAAAGATATTCTGCAAAACCTGGTGAATGCTAATGTACTTACGTTGAAGCCCGAGCAGAAGACCATATCCACCAATTTGATAGCAGTCCAGTTTGGTGATTTTCCCCCGGTGACAACCACAGATGGTGTTATCCCTATTCACAAAGGGGAAATGTACCTGAAAAATACTAACCTACATAATCAGAAGGATAGGGGGTTGGTACCCTCACTACCTCAAAAGGGGAGATTATGTGGGTCCATCCCGATTTGGTTGAAGACAAACAGTGGACGAACACCTCATCCAAAAAGAAAGGAGGCAGAGTTAAATCATCCAACATGATTAGCCCCTCCCTTAATGAGAATGATGATCATCTTAAACCTCTCACAGATTCAGAAGAAGAGAGGATTGTTCTTACAGCATACCCAGGAGGCAACCCTGACACCCGGTCAGGAAAAGCTTACCTGAAACACTATGATCAGAATGCTCAAGGAGCAGAAGAATAGCACAAAGACGCTGGGGGTTCTGTTCCACAAAAGTTAATTGACAAAGGGAAACAGAAAGAAACCTGGTACAATAAGAACCTTCTTCAAGAAGTCGAAGAATCGAGCACTCTTTCTGATTCAATGTCCTGGCACAGTTAGCCAACATATCATATAGGATTACCCTGTATGAACTCCTGAGATTGTCTAAAACCACCAAGGAAGCTCTGATTGAAGCTTTAACAAATACGGAAAGCTTTATCACACAAGTCACTCCGATTCCTAAAGCTTCTGAAGGCCAGTCTTGTATCCAGTATCTACAAGCAGTACGAAGTTTACCTTGCATATCTTTTACTCAGGAAGACATGTAAGTCAAGCACAAGCTTGACAGGCCTTTGTACTACATAGGGTACATTGGGTCCTCAGAAATCAGCCGTGTTCAAGTTGACCCGGGCTCAGCACTCAGCATTATGCCTTATAGGGTCATGCAGGTCTTAGGGATTCTCATGCATCGATTGAACATCATCCAGACCACTATCTTCGGTTTCAACGCTAACAATACTTGACCCCTAGGGAAGATCAAGCTCAGGTGTTAAATCGGAGATCTCAAGTCCGAGGTGACTTGTTACATTATAGATGCGGACACATCCTATAATTTATTGTTGGGACGACCAAAGATTCATGCAAACCGCATTGTCCCATCTACCCTACATCAGGTTATTAAGTATGCTAATGATGAGGGGGAAGTCCGAACCCTAATTGCGAAAAAGTACCCTTTCAAAGGGGTGAAAAACTTCCACACATATTCTATCTTCTACTCGGAGTCACAGGAGAAAGAAGATGTTGACAGTGGTAACGAAGCTGACATCAAGCCAGATCCTGAAGAAGATTATCCATGGGAGTTAAACTTCAATGTAATGGGTCGGGTTGAGAACAATAATAATGTACCGAGTGAGGGCGAGTGGTGCATTAATAAAGATTTTATTTTGGCGTACTTGTCTGATGAGTCATCTAAAAATTAACAAATACAGAATGATACTGATGCAGGTACTGGCCCATGGCACACATTATGCACTGAGGCATCACTAACATTGTTGATTAAGTCATCCTTCGCTTCAGATGAAGACGTAGAAGATGCCCAAAAGGCCTTTTTTAAAGTCTCGTCCAAAAGGAAAGGGCAGAAGCTGATCTACTTTGGTAAAGTCAAATTTGGATTACTCAAACGAGGAAGTTCAGAAGAAGACAATGGGGTGCCTCAATTCCATTACCATGAACCCAACCATATATCTGATGAAGCGAATGGGATATAATTTTAATGAAAAACGGGGTTTAAATTTTGGGAAAGGAAGGCGAACGCCCGTCCGAATGTCTCTCACTCCCGAAGGAAAACCTCGGATTATTATCAAAAAACTGGAAGAGGTGTGGGTTACGTCACAACTCCTTCCCTTTCAAAAAATGAAACCGATGACTGTCTGTGTCAAGATCATTCATCCGGGACATCATCATGGGAATCCGATGTCAGCATTGGACCTTTCTTTAGAATTTTGACCGTAAACATGATTTTAACTAGTCATCCAGATGAAGATGTAGAGGATGATGAAGAGTTGATTGAATCGACCAATGACCCTTGGGTCAAACGTCTTAACATCTTGTGGGATATGCATTTCGAACAAAGCGAGCTGCCTACTGAAGATAAAGTAATCCAGGTCAATATGGGAGATGAGTCCGACCCTAAACCTATCTTCGTGAGTGAAAGCTTATCACCCTCTGAGAAAGAAGATCTTATATCTCTCATTCGAGAATATATAGATGTCTTTGCTTGGAATTATGAAGACATGCTTGGCCTTGACCCAAAAATAGCCACGCATCGTATCAACATTGATCTAAATGTAAAACTCATTAAACAACAACAACGCCTGTTTCGTCCCAAGATTATGGAAGCAATCGAGTCAGAAGTCAAGAAACTTATTGATTCGGTCTTTGTTAGAGAGGAACAACACCCAGACTGGGTAGCTAATATTGTTCTAGTTCCCAAGAAGAATGGTAAGGTCCGGATATGCATCGACTTTTGTGACCTCAATACAGCTTGCCCAAAAGATGAGTTTCCACTTCCCATCACTAATGTCATGATTGACAATACCTACGGATATGAAAGGATGTCTTTCATGGACGGATTCTCCGAATATAATCAAATCAAGTGTATCCTGAAGACGAAAAGTATACTGCTTTCAGAATACCATTGGGGGTGTATTGCTATACAGTGATGCCATTTGGATTGAAAAACGCAGGTGTAACTTATCAACGTGCAATGAACACCATCTTTCACGAACATCTACATAAGAAGATTGAATGCTACATTGACGATATAGCAATGAAAAGCCAACACAAAGGTGATCATCTTACAGACCTGAAGACAATGTTCAACATCATGCAAACACATCAGTTGAAGAAGAATACGACAAAATTGTTCCTTGGGATATCAAGTGGAAAATTCTTAGGATTTATCGTCACATCCAAGGGAATTTCTCGATCCAGAGAAAGTTTGTGCTATCCAAGACATGTCGCCTCCGAAGAATCTCAAAGAACTCAGAGGTTTGCAAGGTAGATTGGCTTACATCTAGAGATTCATATCTAATCTCTTGGGACGCTGCCAACCCTTCTCTAAGCTCATAAAGAAAGGAGTATCCTTCATTTGAGATAGAGACTGCCATAAGGCATTCGAGGAGATTAAGAGATATCTCACTTAACCATCGGTTCTGGTAGCCCTGATATCGGGAAGACCATTCCTGTTATATGTGAGAGCTATAGATCATTCTCTTGGAGCTTTATTAGCCCAAAATAACGACCAAGGATAGGAGCAAGCCATCTACTACTTAAGTAGGACCATGATGGGAGTCGAACACCAGTATAATCCGGTAGAAAAAGAATATATCGCTTTGGTATTCGCTGTCCAAAAGATGTGACATTACCTGGTTGGACAAACAATCTGTGTTATCTCTAAGGTAAATCCTTTGAGAGTCCTGATGACGAAACCATCCTCTCTGAATTGCCGGCTGGCAAAATAGGCAATCCTCCTGTTATAATATGACATGCAATTTATGCTCCAAAAGGCTGTTAAAGGTCAAGCTTTAGTGGACTTCCTAGCCGATCATCCGGTACCAGGGACGTTTAAGCTTTATGAAGAATTGCCCGACGAAGTTGCCAAAGCTTGCGTAACTTAAGAAATTATGTAAGTGTAGAAGTTATTCTTTGATGCAGAGCAAACCCTCATGGAGCAATTACTACGGGAGTAGGAGTAGTATTCATCTCTTCAAATGGTCACGTGATCCCAAGAGGATTTTCTCTGATCGAACCATGCACCAACAATATAGCTGAGTATAACACTCTGCTATTTGGAATGTAATTTGCTGAAGAGCTCAACATTCGACATCTCGAGGCTTACGGTGACTCTCAGCTCATCGTAAATCAAGTCCGAGGAGAATATGAAGTGCACAACAAGGATCTGATCCTGTACTACTTTGCGGTGCTAAAGCAAGCCAAGAGGTTCAAAGGTTTCTTCATCGGATATATCCCACGAGGTCAAAATGCTTATCCGAATGCTTTAGCCTCACTGGCAACCTCACTAGCCTTACCCCCAAGGTCTGAAACAATGATTCCTGTCATCGGACATGAATTATATTGTTCCAAGCTTCCTGTAGAAGAAAGTTTAGATAAGACAATGACAGGAGAAGTCTGCACAACCTCAATGAAGCTTAAATCTAGGGATTAGTGATTCCCATATATTGACTATGTCACGTACAGAATTTTGCCCGATAATTCTAAGGAAGCAGCCACCATCAAACGAAAGGCCCTTCGATTCTATTATAATGCAGTTTCTCAAATCATGTATCGTAAATCACATGATGGAGTTTTGTTTCGATGCCTTTCTCAAAAGGAATTAAAGGAGGCTCTCAAGGAAGCTCACGACGGAATGTACGAAGCTCATCAACTCGGGGCTAAGTTGGAAGATCGCCTCCGACAAATTGGCTATTATTATCTAAAAATGTTTTCAGATGCAGATGACTATGCTAAGCATTATCACACATGTCAAATCCATGGTGATTTCATTCATCAAGTGCCAGGGAACTTACATCCCACATCTATGTCTTACCCAATTGAGATGTAGGGAATGGATGTTGTAGGACCAATCTCTCCTCCGACTTCCAAGGGACATTGATTTATTTTGGTCGTGACCGATTGCTTCTCTAAATGGGCGGAGACAAACCCACTGAAAAAAGTCAAGACATCCAATGTGATTAAATTCATCAAACATCACGTCATCTGCCGTTTTGGAGTCTCGAGATGAATAGTTCACAACAATGGAACACAATTTGTTAGCTATGGATTTCAGAGGTTTTGTGATAAGTTTAGAATCCAAAGTATTACATCTACAGCGTATTATCCGTCGGCAAATGGCCTCGCAGAAGCCTTTAACAAAACTATTGTTAAGCTTCTCAAAAAATTTGTTTCAAAGAACCGACGTGATTGGGATGAAAGACTTGGTGAATGTCTGTGGGCCTACCGCACAATAGTGGGGACCCCTACATCAGCTACACCATTCTCTTTGGTATATGGCTATGAAGCTGTGCTACCATTGGAAATCCGGATCCCTTCCCTAAGAATTATCATCATGACCAAAATGACAGAAGAAGATAAATATCAACTACGCCGTCAGGAACTTGAAGCTTTAGATGACAAGAAACTTCAAACTCAGCAGCAAATTGAGCTATATCAAGCCTGGATTTCTAAAGCCTACAACAAAAAGGTTAAGGAATGGATTTTTAAGAAAATCAATTTAATCCTAGCCGTCAGACGACCCATGGTAATGACACACAAGACCAAAGGGAAGTTCAACCCCAAATGAGAAGGGCCCTTCGTAATAGAATCAGTCTATTCGAACGGATCTTATCGCCTTATCGATCAAAAAGGCAATAGGCTAATGATGCCAATTAACGGAAAGTTTCTTAAGAAATACTTTTCGTAGGTAATGAAGCCCCCTTTTCTCTCAATCTCCGGCCAAGTCAGGATGGGGGTTGGTAATTCAGAATTTGTTTTAGGAGTAAATGTTTAGTTTGCCTGCTTTGTATATCGTCATGTTAACACTACACCTCTGACGATTGAAATTTTCTGGAATTATTCTAAGTAGTAATAAAGAGAATTTCGAATTTATGCTAAGGTAACATCACACCTATAGCACTTGTAATACTTTTCATTGTCCTGAATTAGAATTCAACAAGAGAGACGATGAAAGAAAAAATGATATCATTTTCATTCAATATTGATAACTTGATAAAAAGTAACGATAATTCAAATGAAAATGATACAAAATTATTCCCCAGCTAAAATCAATTGAAAACTTAAACATCAGGGCTCATCAGCTTAAAGGACTTGAGCTTGAACTTCAACGCTGATATGTTCTCCTCACGAGCCTTTTTGACTTCTTCAGTTATCTTTCTCTTGAATTCTTCTTCATCAGGTGTTGCTTCTGCAATCTCTCATTGAATCTTATCGACAGCGATGATCTCAATGCAGTAGTCTTTGAGAAGCCCATCACAGTGAGCAGCTAACCCTTTTATGACTTCCATATCTTCAGCCAGCTGGGCATTCCTTTGAGATAGCTCGACCCCCATGCGAGCGAGTTCTGCTGCTGCATCCCGGACACCCATATCGAGGCTGCTCATATCTATTTGTATCTGAGTGTACTCCTCCCGTAGGCTGGCAATACGAGATTCTTTCTCAGACAAGCTCTTCTGAAGAGTCTCATGGCGTTGTGTTCTCGAAGCTTTAGCCGCAAAAAGAGCCTGGTCCACTTCTTCACCCAAATCATCACGTTGAAGAATCAAAAGCATCTCTAATTCCATTTCCAAAATGATGATACCTTCCCTGTAGTTCTCAGTCCATAACGCATTCCCATAACTTCTGAAATCCGTTAAGCTTTTAGTCAGGAAGGGTCTGAAATGCTCAAAGGGAATCTGCCCTAAGCTAACAATATCAATCGTAAACTGTATTTTCATCTCTAGATGTCTAATGCACTCTCTCAAAGCTCTTGAACGTGGGGGAGAAGCAGTTGGATAGATCAGACCCGTATACTCATTACGAGTAGATTGAGGAACAACCTCGGAAGGAAAGTCTTCATGTAAACCCTGATTCTGGATTAGAGGAGAAGAAGCGGACTCTAAACCCCTAATGGGAAACGTCTCTTCGGCTCCCACAGGAAGGGAAGGAATTGATCGAAGTGCTTCGTCCTCTCTGTCATTTAAGAGCGAGATAGGTGCAGACTTCATGGCGTCCCCCATCAACTTGGCCCTCTTAGAGGTCTTGGCTACAACAAGCTTTCGCTTGCGAATTCTCCTATCATATTCGCCTTCCTCCTCAGCAGTAAGGGCCTTCTTCCCTGATGATCTTAAGGAGCGGGGCTCAGGAGGGGGTGCTCCCTCAAGAATTTCTTTAGTTGCCTCTTCTTCAGAAGGCTGAGTAGCTGGTAACTCCCTTGGGATCTCTCCGACTCTGGCCGCTTCTCGTTCGCAGGATAGATACTCCTCTACTCCTGGTAAACGAGTCTTGGCAGAACCGCTTCTTGATTTATATAATTCCCGAATCTCACTTATTCATGAAGTGTATACATCATATTCTGGGATTCAGGAAGCCTTATCAAACCAATCGTGGAAGTCTGCTACGGTGGAACAGCTAGGCGGTGAGTTGGGTAATGTGAAGTGCGCATGAGTCCCTCCGACAAAGAAGATTACCACGCATGAGCCCCCTTGTACAAATTCCTAATTTGAGCTAATGCTGGATTAGGATTTCCAACATAAACCTGGTCATATCCAAACTGCCTGGCGAATCGAGAAGGCACATAAGGTTCAATGATGCACTTCTCCTTCAAGCGGAAGACCAGATAACCCAATCGGATCATGAGGAGGCATCTGAACTTGCCTTCTTCCAAAGATGACGAGTCGTTGAAAAGCACATTCGTAAAGCTCGTGCCCTCTTCTTCAGCTCCATCAAAATCAGGAGCGCAACAGAAAATTCTATAAGTATCTTCCTTAGACAAAAGTTGTCAAGCCCTGACTATGTAAATATTAGTCCATGTGGACGACTCCAATCATTGTATAAAGGGAAAAGGGACTTCATTTTCCTCGACAACCCCCGTCATCAACGAAGGGCAATGCAGCACAAACCAGGCCACCAAGTATGTATACGACACTAGTGCATGTAGTTGCGGAGTCTTCCAGGCTTTCCTCCCAGCAACATTAATTTCCCGGACGTCAACCAATTCAGAAGTCAACGTCCGTAAGCCACTCTGCACGCAGCCTACCATAGCAGTGAGGAGGCACATTGGCCTCCCATGAGCTAATAAAACAGCTGGGTATATGACCTCAGCTAATATCGCCTCGACTACCTTCGATGGTACTACGCACCATTTTAACCAGATTATGAAGAAGCCAGCGAGAAAAGCCACGTCAAAAATAGGAGTTGTGGCCTGGTAATGAAAACTTTCAAATTTGACACTAGCCTCAAACCCATCTTCAACGTGCTCGTTCTTGTAGGTAGCATTGGAAGCCTTAATCTGGGCTTTAATGCCTTTAGGGGAAATGGCAATAAGTCGGGTTACGGCCTCATCTTTCTGACTTAAGTTCTAAAAAAGATAATCTGCCTAGGCAGTATGCATAATACCCCCTTCACCCATCCTAACAACTTGAACACATATGTGGAAGTGGAACATCAGCTCCCAGAAAGTCGCATAAACTTCTGGGTGTACCGCCCTCAAAATAGAAAGATCTTAAGTAGTGGGAATGAATTCTTCATAGGGCATCCGACCGAATGGCAGCCCCGATACTCCTTGTATCTCATGAAGAGCGAAGCCTAACTCCCCAACAGGTGTAAAGAACGTGTAGCTATCCGGGTTGTACCTCTCCAACATAGCGAAAAAGTTGGGGTAACTCTGAATAACCCCTCGCCTTGTGGCCAACACTAGGACCATCAGTCCCGATTGAGTGAGTGGTTCCTTAAGCTCCTTAAGGACAAAATCCACCATCCGGGTCCACTACCCCCCTTCTCCAAAACAAACACATCCTGGAAATCTAAACATCTGTGCAGGGAGTTCACCCCGAGCCGTAACGAATTAGCAAATAAAGACGTTCGCTGGAAGTGGCACTTCTTGAGCGAGGTCTTTTTCTCAAATCGGTCGGGTCTCAAACCCTTGAGTTGTCCTCCAATTTGTGTGTGAGCTTGTCGACCAATTCCAAATGACACATTTTCCTTCTCGCTGACTAGATCAAAAGTCAAACCTCGACGGCAGCTAACATTCAAAAAGTATGAGAGTGGATACATCCTCTTCATATTTGGGAGAAAGAGGAAGTGATCATCGACTCTTTGTAGCAGCTTTGAATCTTCTGCATGTATGAGACTGTCATCAGCTGCTATATGATCTCCGAATATGAACGCCGGTTTAGGGAACTGATCATGGCCGGTAAGAGTCTCCATGTCTAAGTCAGTGATCAAAGCTCTGAGAGTAGAACATCGAGGGAATCTGATCATGCGCCTTCTCTCCGAGTCAGGGAAAGTGCACAATGGAATTCTTCTGTGAAGACTAAAAACTTCATTCGTATTAGGACTGCCAATATACCCAAAATGATACTCTTGCAAAAGCGGCACGTTCGGAAAAAATACTGCAAAATCAAAAGCAAAAAAAATTAGCAAGGGAAGCAAGGTGTTGACATGAATCTAAAAGAATGGATCAAAAACATAGAGGTCAGACCCCATGTGTTAATTCTTAAACACAAGGGTCAACCTTATATTGTAAATCTCAAACGCAGAGGTCACGTACATGTGTTGTAAAATTGAAACGTGGAGGTTAAGACCCACGTTCAAAGTTCAAACGCAAGAGTCATCACTGTGTTTCATAATAAACATAGAGTCCCAACTCTGCGTTTTCATCAAACATAAACGAGTCATCTTCCTCATTGTCAAGAACCCATTTAGGGTTTTCAGAAAACTTGTCAAAATAGGTTGCCATGGCCGTAACTTACCATAACAAGGAGGCCCACACGACGGCGGCGATGAGGCGCTCGCAAAAGCAATAACACCACCAACGTCCTTAGTCGGCAACGTTTCTGAAGTCGCTCCAGCGACCTTCTTGGAGCTAGAGCTCATCCTTCGTGGCGCCATTGATGCAATTGACAAGAAAAGACGAAGATTACCGGAGATTCTGTTGAAATTAAATAAGAACCCTCGTTCTTGGAATCAAGCCGAAAGTAGAAAGAGTCAAATGACTCTTGATGTGACCATACAGGTCTATTTATAACAGCTGTCAAGCTGTTAAATCGGTTTGGGATTCTAGGGGAGAATCCTAACCATTTTTAGAATTGCTATCTTCAGTGTTAATGGATAAAAGTCTTTTAGACTTTAACCTTAATGCATAGTTCACCTCTGCGTTCAAATTCCCAAATGCTAGGCCCAGACCTACGTTATGAGAGTTCTTAACTTTACGTTTTGAATCTCAAACACAAAGTTCACCTTTGTGTTGCAATTATTCTAAACGAAGGGTCCACCCCTTGCATTTCCAAACATAACACTTATACCCTAAGTTCATAAATTCTTTCCACAGAGTGTTGTTAAACCTCTGTATCATCTCAACGGAATCTAAATTGTTTCAGTTGACAAAACTCTCGTCAGAGTAATTCTACACTTCCGACAATCATCATCCCTCGTAGGGTTTGAATTTAACTTGTGTCACTCCCAATGCAATGATAATTCCTCTGTTAAATTCAACTTATCGATTCTCGTCAATAGAACGATAAGCCTACAAAATCACTCAAATCATGATCAATTTACTAACTCTCCCTAACAAAGTAGTAAATAACTAATTTATCAACTCTTTTCAACAGAGTGATAAAAATTCCAAACTTTTCATAAATCACGAATACCAAAATTTGTCGCCTTTGGTGATAAACACACTTAGCAACTCTCCACAGTGAAGCGCTAATTCTCAAAATCTTGTTCAAATCATAAGTATCACAAGTCATCAATCTGATGACAAACCACTTGGGAATTCTCCCCAGCGAGACGCTAAGTCCCCCGAAATCATATTCAACATTTTTCATGTCACGTTAATATCACACCTCTGATAAATCCATTTATCGACTCTCCTCAATAGAGCGATAGGTTCTCAAAATTGCCTCAATCGCAACAAATTCTTGTCACGTTAATCTCACACCTCTGACAAATATACTTATCGACTCTCCTCAATAGAGTGGTAGGTCCTCAAAAGTGCCCCGATCGTAATATTTTTCATGTCACGTTAATATCACACCTCTAACAAATCCACTTATCGACTCTCCTCAATAGAGCGATAGGCCCTCAAAGTTACCCCAATCGCAATAAATTCTTGTCACGTTAATCCCACACCTCTGACAAAATCCACTTATCGACTCTCCCCAATAGAGCGATAGGTCCTCAAAAATTATCCCGATCGTAATACTCTTCCTGTTATGTTAACATCATACCTCTAACAGTTTAAACCCCCCCCCCCAGTTAAACCTTTTTTATTCCTCTATATAAGAATAACAAGTGTTCTCATAAAATTCCCAGCGAGTCAAACTCTTTCCAGAACTATCCCTAGCGATAACAAGGAAAATTGTTGAACTCCACACCATGTGAAAAGTCATGCCAAGTTAAGACCACACCTCAGGCACTTATGGATTTCTTTTAGTGATTAAAGCAGAAATATAACACAAGAATAATTCTCTTGGCCAGTCTTACCCTAAGAGAATGACAAGTTCTTATCCCCAGTAGATGGAAGTTTTCTAGAATTATCTTAAATGATAATAAAAAGAATTTTCTAAATCAAGCCTATTATAGTATTTTGCAGACAAATTTATTGCTTCAAGTTAGAACATAACAAATGCAAGAAGTAAGGAAAAACCAAAATCATTTTCTTTTTATTCAGAAATATTAAGAAGTGATGCAAAGCCTTGTTCTTATCAAACAAAAGGAATAATATATAATTAAGCCTCTGGGCCCGTAAAATTGAAAGCCGCGAGCCGGGACTTAATGGTAGAAAGCTTCTCCTCATGAGCGGCTTGTACCATTATTTTGACTTTCTTCTTAAGTTCATTCTTGTCTGGCATCGCCATGACAGCTTCCTTTTGGGCAAGTGCAAGATCCTGGATCGATGAGCGATAAGTGGTGTAAGTCTTCACACTTTCCACTGTGAGCCTTTTCAATATTTCTTCTTCCTGACAAAGCTCCGCCTTGTGTCGGGCCAACTCTATCTCTAATCGATTGATCTCCACTTGGGACGATTGTATGGCAGTGTTAGAAGCAACCACAGCCTGTTTCTTCTGAACACATTGCCTCTGCAAGAACGCAATCTCAAGCTCCCTTTCAGTTATATTTTTCTGAAGAGCTTCATATTTATGAGCTGCCTAAGCCTTAAGATCGTCAAAGGTTGATGTAATCTGAGTAGCAAGATCAGCACAGCGTAGCTCTTCTAAAGCTTTCAAGTCCTTTCCCAATCAAGAGATATTGTCTGAGCAGTGCTGAAACCATTGAGCATTGCCCACATATTGAATGCTGCTCAGAGAGTTCACAAATATTAGCCTGAAAGAATTAAATGAAACTCGTCTAGCACTAACTTCCTCAATCGTCATCTTCATCATGTCCTCCAACTGCCTCATAAGAATTTTAAGCATGACAGGAATGACCACCAGACTTAGAGAAGCAACAGAGGACATCGTTGGGGCTCCGGATGTTGTAGATCTCAATGCAAGAACGGTTGGTGATGATCGTGAAGAAGCTGGAGAAGCCATTGTAACATCCAATTGTGAAGGACTTGAAGGGAGAACCATTAGCGCCCTCGCCTGGGTTGAGCTTAGCATACTCTCTGTCTCTACAGGTTTGAGAGAAATCGTCAACGGAGGGGATTTCTCTTGCAAAGAAGTTATCGTTATTTGTGTTGGTTCTGGGAGAGAAGCAGTTGTTGCCTGTTGGTTGAGAGGCAAGGTTGTGTCAACGGCCTCACGAGTTGGAGAGCCTATACAAAAAATAAGTTAGTATACAAAAAAGAAAATATCAGAAAGACCAGAGTGAGTAATATTTACCAATAGGAGAAGGAACACTTTGTCAGAAGAGAGCGATGGTGGAATAGCTCAATCACCGAGATTATTGCCACTATCATTTTTCTCCCCATCAGTACCGTCATCGTGGGAAGAAGTCTCATAATCCACTTCTTCTTCATCATCTGCAGTCGAAGGTCCAGGAGAACTTATGATTGCATCTGCTTTAGCCATTATGCCTGTCGTCGAGCTAGGGATAGTAGCCCCCACAGGTGGCAATAACGCCGAGGCGTTAGGAGACTGATTTTTGCTAGGCTTTTTAGACTCAGCCATTGTAGGTTCGTCTGCGGGAGGCCTAACCCATTCAGATTGAGATGCTGTAGCCATCACCCCTGTAGTTGGAAGAGTGGCATCTAAAGCTTGACCCAAAAATGGTGAAATAGCGGGGTCCATTATGGGGAAAGACTCTGCATCCCCAACAAACAATTCATCCTCGCCCTCTTCCTGGTCCGAGGGATGATAGGAAGAAAATTCGCTTGATAACACATGACCCCTGGAGCGAAGTCCAGTGCGAAAGGGATGACTTACAGCAGCAGATTCTTATTGTTCCTCTCCCTTAGTGGATTTAAAAGCATCCGCCATTAATTTCTGAGGAGGAGAGTCTATTAATAATTTTCTACGAGTACGTTTCTCGTACTGAATAGCTTCCTCCTCAGTAAGAGTCCTTATTCCAGCTACCCTTATTATTGGAGTTTCGGTAGCCCTAGGACTCACTACTAGAGTGCTCTCTAGTCCCTGGTCTCCTTCTTCTTCTTTAGCTTCATCCTCATAAGATAAGAATTCGCCAATTCCTTTCAGACGGGATACTCGGGATCCTCTTCTAGATGAGTACATTCTTCTAATTTCCCCTAAGCCGGACAAATTTAGCCTATACTCAGGCATCTTAAAAGCCGTATGATACCAATTACAGAAAGCCATGGAGAGGAGAGAATTGGGTGTCTTGTGAGGTAACCTGAATATAGCTCTAGTGCAGCCTGCTGTAGAATAGTACCAGGCTCGAGCTCCTTCATAT
Organism: Asparagus kiusianus; assembly: GCA_022839385.1. Taxonomy (NCBI): domain Eukaryota; kingdom Viridiplantae; phylum Streptophyta; class Magnoliopsida; order Asparagales; family Asparagaceae; genus Asparagus; species Asparagus kiusianus. The sequence goes on along the minus strand of BQKN01062808.1, from coordinate 121,725 downwards.
AGATTACTAACAACTGCAAGCTGACCCCGTGGATTCCCAATGTATAATTGATCGTACCCAAACTGTCGAATGAACCTGTATGGTTGGTACGGCTCAATTATACATTTCTCATTTTTCCTGAGAATGAGATAACCTGGTCTACCTGAGAAGGAGATAACCTAGTCTAATGTTAAGTAACCAGTGGAAAACTCCTCCGTCTAACCGAGTGAAACCATTCGGGCCAGCTGTGTCTTGAAATACTTGTCCCTAACCCCCACCTTCAAAGTTTGAGAAACAGTGGAATATCTGATAGTTGAGGTCTCTCAACAAAATTTGACGAACCCTTACTACATACGTACCCTCCCAGGTAGCTCCTTCTAATCTCTACAAGAAGGGGACGAATCTGCCGTCCGAGGAAGATGGTGCACTCACTAAATGAGGACAATGGGATACGTACCATGCCATCAAATAAGTATACGACAAGGGTACTCAAGGATTAGGAGTTATCAAACTTTTCTCCTCTCCGGTGCCTGTCTCTTTCACCTGAATGAATTCAAGGCACAACTCCCTTAAACCATGCTGCAAACAGCATGTTGTTTGCGGTGAAAATTGATTGTTTCATTGCGGGATTCATTACAAACTTCAGACGTTTATAACGAATACAAAAATCAGTCTTTTTATAAGACTTTTACACAATAAAAACAAAAAAATTAGAATTCTCTTCAAACAAACGCAACGAGTGTTTATCGCCCGCTGCTTGCGTGGGATCTTGGCCTGTGACGGGGACGCGTTAGTCCGTGGACCACCGAACGATCAATATTTGGACAGAGTTTCATCTATCCGTGAAGGGATCGAGAAACCGTAGCTCTTATCTCGGCGAAGCGAGATAATCACTCTTCTTAAGATTACCGCAACGGGATAATCCTAAGAAACGAACCAGGCTACAGATCTAACTCCTCCTCCTCTCTGAAATCTGTACACATTAAGTCTTCAGTTCAGCAGGGCTTCGCCGAGGCACGAAAATTCCAGATCCAAAAAATGAGGCTACAGGGGCTGTATTTATAGGCTTCAAGGAGATCCGAGCGGTTAAAACCGCATAACGGGCCATATTTAGGGCTGGAGACACCCCAGGGTGTCTCGGTGAGGCCGAGACACCTTTGGCGGCCGAGCCGAGACACCTTTGGCGGCCGAGCCGAGACACCCTTAGGTGTCTCGGCTTAGACCGAGACACCCTTAGGTGTCTCAGCCTTGGCCGAGACACCTTAGGGTGTCTCGGTTGGGCCGAGACACCTCGGGGTGTCTCAACTCATGCTGAGACGTTTTGTTATGTATACTTGTTCGTTTCCGCCGTAACTTCTTCGTCTGAACTCAGATTTGAGTGATTCGAAGTGCGTTGGAAAGCCGACGAGGAGATCTACAAGCTCTAATGATTGGATCATTATGGAGTCAACTAGGACATGAGGGGCATTGCACCTTTTGTAAGCGACGCGGGGCTCCCGATCAATTCGTATCCTTGTTATTCTGAAACTCCGTTGCTTCATGTAGTTCGTTGATTCACTTCAAGCATTTGTCAACGTCAATCAAGCTTCTGTGAACTGGATAGTGACGTTCATCATCTTTTCTTAGCACTGAGCCGTTCGTGGAGACCTATAGGTAATTTTCGATGCCTACAGATACCCCCTCTAAAGCGTTCCAGACTCGTTTCTTTTGTAGAAGAGGCTGGAATACTTTGGATGTGATTGGTCCAGCCTGAAGTCGGCATGAAGGAACTGTAGTTAGCTTTGATTCTTGACTCCTTCGATTTTTAATCTATTCGATGCTTTGACGAATAGCTGAAGTCCTTTCGGCGCTACGTTTATCGTCTGGCCGTCGTCGGAGTCTCGAGTCTAAAACTGATGAGTTGAGTTTGGATCGTGTCATTGCGTTGACTTAGAACTGACCCTCTCCGTCGCATCGACTCTTTCATTGCAATGCATTGATTGGTGTTGACCTAGGGTTACACGTTGACCGGCGTTGACCTTAGGGTTTAAGTCGTCTTATGTTGACTTTTGATTGCAACACGTTGACTGGCGTTGACCTAGGGTTACGCATCGACCGGCGTCAACCTTAGGGTTTTGATCGCCCGACGTTAACACAGTTTATACTCGTACGTTTGCTAGAGTATACACAGTTTAAGCTCTTAAGGTATTGGAGCATGACGGTCCCAAGTGTCGGGGCTGCAGGACCAACTGTTAAAGTTGATTCATCTGCATGTGTGAATCTTATCTTGATGTTGTTGGATACTCGAGTCACGAGACCAACTAACAGAGCTGATGCGTCAATGACTCGCATTTATAGAATTTTTGGCAAATTCTCAGCCATCAACGGGTTTGATGAGCCTTTACCGACTACCGTTTAAGTTGGGCTAGCATGTGGAATGTTTAAGTCCGTTCCGCATGTGACGTTAAGCTAAAAGAGTTAACCCTTTTAGTGCTACGATATTGAATACGTAGACTTGTCTTTCTCCCGTGAAAAGACTAAACAGCGACGTGTATTAGACGTTAACTTAGGATTTTTGGCAAATCCTTAGCCTTCAACGGATTTGACGTGCTCTTACCGATTACCGTTTGAATCGGGCTTACATGCAGATTGTTTTAAGTCCGTTCCGCATGTGACGTTGTGCTAAAGGAATGAACTCCCTTAGACTTGATGCTACGATATTGAATATGTAGACTTTGTCTTTGTCACGGGAATAGACTACCCGGCAACGCGTGTTAGGCGCTAACTTATCCTTACTTAGGATTCAGGATAAAAGTTCCCAGAATCGGATTCTGATATCTTCTTCAATCGGTAAAAGACTAAACCGGCAACGCGTATTAGGCGTTGGCTTATCCCTGCTTAGGCTTCGGGATAAAATTCCCCGTGCGTGTGAAACACGGATTTTGGCGTTATTAATAACAACCTGCCATAATGTCGAATATGTGAGCTTTTGTCCTTTTTACGGTTAAGGACTAACCGGCAACGCATGTTAGGCGCTGACTTATCCCTACTTAGGATTCGGGATAAAATTCCCCGTGCGTA